>CAIGRP010103867.1:0-80944 GCA_903798385.1 Fraxinus cuspidata | reverse complement strand
ATCCCTCTTACACATATAGCAAGGCTAAGGATATCTACTATTCTTATATTCATTTCTCATAATTTGTTTGCTTATCGTGGCACATTCAAGCTTTGTAGACCAGTCTATCATGCTAGTGTATCGTGATCCTCATGTGGATTCCGTTGCAATTTTTGTGGATGAGTAGCACAAAACTGTTGTTATTTTATTGTGGATATTTGATTTGATTGAAAGATCGTTCATTTGGTCAAATTATGTTTTTGATATATATATATATATATATATTTATTTATTTATTTTTATTTTTATTTTTTTCACATTTGGTAGTCACTAGTCATTGTATGGTCAGTATCTTTTTCGTTTATCGGCCTTCTCGGATAAAAAAGTTGCAATCTACCTCGTCACAATTGAGTTCTCTTAGTTGCGAAGAAATAATGTGGAGTGAATATAAGAATGGATATACTTAGTAGATTAGGAATGAAAATAATTTGATTTAGATTAACTTATTTTAGTTTATTATAGTTTTCTAGTCGACTAGAATTAAGTTTTTATTTTATAGGTTTTCTAGTATTTTATATTATTTCTTTAGTTGTGTTCCTACTTAAATTAGTTTACTTGGAAATTTATATAAAGAGGGATTGTTCATTGTAATAGTTAGACTTGGTTATTGAGTAAACTCATATTTTCTCCCTCTATCTTCTCTCATGACTCTCTCCCCTTCTCAAGTCTTATTCTTGTTCATTCTGTTCTACATTGCTTGGCTTACACAATTAATTTATTATTGCCCTTGTTACTACGAGGTTCAATGCAAGAGAATGTTTTTCCTTAAAACGAATTCATATTTGTTCTTTCAACAATTTGCAGTTACTTATCTGCTTAATATGTCTGTAGTTTATATAATACTGTCACTATCACATAATATATTTTGTTTCTGTTTTTATTTTTGTTTTTGTTTTTTGATAAGAAACATATAATTTTTATTGAAAAAATACAATTACAGCAAAAGGACGAGATGTCCTGAATACCAGAAATGAATACAGAAATCTACACAATATTATAGAAGTTCCCTAAAAAATGTGTAATGGACATCTTTAAACTCTTTATCAATAGGCATTCTCTTCCTTTAAACTCTTTATCAATTGGCATTCAAAGAGAATATAATCTTATTCGATAGAAACTCACAGAGCAGTGCCACCCTCATATTTTCTTGCATTGTTTAGGCTGTGTGAGACTTCCAATAGCTACTTTTTTTGGTTGTTCGAGGCAATAGGGTATAAATGTTAAATTATTTACTTGTATTGTATCTAGTGCTGGTCTTCGACAAATGTTGAGGTGATTCCCAGTAATTAAATTCCGAGTTTCTGAACTAAATACATCGAAGATAAATAGCAAATTTTTCTGAGTGGAAATTTATTCTAGTGTTCATCCGGGTCATCAGCTCAGTATCTGTTACAGTTCAGACTGAACGATTCAAATTATTTTAGTTAGCTTTAGTCGTTGATGATAGAATATCTTGACTATGTATGTTCACGTCGATTTAAATATCTGAAAGAGCCACCGTGGTAGCAAAATGCTTAGACTGACAGCCTTGAGTTGACGTTAGGAGCCCATTTCATCATAGTACTGAATCCAAGGACTGTCCTGAGATAATTAACCTTCAAGAAATCATGAGAAAAAGAATTTGAATGGAAGAAAAGGAAACCAATGAGTCACGGCGAGTTAGGGCATGTTTGGCAAAGACTTGAAAACTCAAAAACTGCTTTTGAATCTAAGTGCTTTTGGGCCTGCTTGGATAATACGATAAAATAGCTTGCCTCGCTTCCATGCATGAGCTTTTAGAGGAACTAACCAATGTGATTTCCCCGGGAATTGTAGAAGATATCCTGAATAGCTCCCATTCTATTTGGGAAAGTTATTAGTATATCATTATTTTTAGTGCAAATGTGAATTGAGAACCAATTGGTCTTTTGCGCCTTTTGCTCTGCATGTTTCCAATGTTTGGGGGATTCAAAGTAATCTACAGTTCTCGTATATTCTATTGGGTGTGTTTAAATACGAATATTCTTGTGCAATAAATGAGCACTCTTGCTGGAGAGAGAGTTGGACTGCCGAAAAGCTGCATTTCATAAAACAGTACATAATTGTGTGGATAGATTTATATAAGAATATATTTTTTATTTATATTGTGTGCGCGCGCGCGCGCGTAGTTGATACACTGAGGTTGCTTTCATTTAGCATGCTGTGATTGTACACTAGATGGAGTCATCAGCATATTCTGGGAACAGAAAACATTGAAATATTCTCTCTCAAGTCATCGGACAATGTAACAACATAGACATTCTAAGTTTGGTTCCATATGTACAGGAAAAATCAACATTGCCCCCACGCGAGGCAGACTATTCTCAACGACGGGATGAATCACGTCCCACAGCAAGAGGGTCTACATTTACACAGAGGGAGTCAAGATCATATCACTCTCCTGAGCCCCCATATCTGGACAAACCCAAGACAAATAATAAAGATGCAGACCCCAGTGAAGTCTTATGGGTTGGGTTTCCTGCTCAGTTGGAAGTGGATGAATTCATTTTGAGGAAGGCATTTTCACCATTTGGAGAGATAGAGAAGATAACTGCATTTCCTGGGCGTACTTATGCCTTCGTTCGTTTTAGAAATATTAGTGCAGCCTGCAGGGCTAAAAACACTCTTCAGGGGAAATTATTTGGAAATCCTCGTGTACATATTTGTTTTGCCAAGAGCGAATCTGGAACATCAAACAGAGAGAAGAATTCAATAGATGCTCCACCATCTCCACATTTTGAGTCATATGGACGCCAACGATCTCCTGAATACTTCCGATCCGATAGGAACTTTGGTGGTGTGCCTGGAGAACCCAGCAGCATTAGATCTCACTTTATCCCAAATATGGAGCCTGGCGATTCTGGTGCCATGGGATTTGGTAGAAAGGCTAATATATGGGCCAGCGAAGATGTTGCCAATGAGCGGAGGAGATATCCAGAACGAAGGTCCGAGCTGGGATTACGTGGAAATATCTATGAGCATCACAATAGTCCTTCAAGGGACAGAGAGACTCATTTTCGTGAATTCACCTCTCAGAAGTTTCCTCGACAAGGTCCATTTTATGATGATCCATGGGATTTGCCAGAAGATTCCTCGTACTTGCAGGGTGCAAAGAAACTGAAGACCACAGCATTTCCTCCTGAAAATGAGCTTCCAGAATATCCTTTCTCAGAATCGGAAAAAGTAAAACATGTCGTCTCTAAGACATATCCTGATTTTCCTCAAGCTGAGGTCCTTGATAAGAAATTCGATTCCAGGCCTCTCAGTTACAGACAGATCCCTGACCGTGCAATGAACTCAACCCAAAATTATGGGGAGAGGAGTGATAATTGGAATGCATCATATGATAATTTCCAGGGCAATTCAGTTCCATTGCCTCCCCCTGACCGCAAAAGGTTGACCCCTGAAATACATGATATGGCTCGGAATGAAGAATGGAAGTGGGAGGGAACAATAGCCAAGGGAGGGACCCCTGTTTGTCGTGCTCGGTGCTTTCGTGTGGGAAAACCTTTGGACATGCCCCTGTAAGTACTGTCTTCCTAATCGTTGAGGAAATAGGTCTGCATATCTAAAAGGTTTTTTAGGTTAGCCTGCTTTTCTGTCATCTTCATGGCTGGTATGTCCCATGGACTGAAGCATCTGTTCCTCTATTAATACATTTTAAGCAGTGAAAACCTCCAAGCCTATCAGGATTACTTAAATAGATTTCAGAATATTTAAAAAAAAAAAAAATTGTATTCATCTCTTTTATGCTTTATTTGTGAATAATTTATTAAAAATAAATTTAAAATAAAATGAAAATAGGTAAGAAGCAGGAAAATCAGAGTAGTGGCAGAAATGTTATGCGAGGGTCTGTATATACATTGATTAGACATCCTGTTGTGGACTAATTCTATCAAATTACTCAATAAAGCTTATAATGCTGCAGGCCCGAATATTTAGATTGCACAGCGAGGACTAGTTTAGACATGCTTGCAAAGCATTACTATCAGGCAGCTAGTGCTTGGGTTGTCTTCTTCGTTCCGGCAACTGATCCAGACATGGCATTTTATAACGAGTTCAGGAATTATCTGGGCGAGAAACAGCGAGCAGCTGTTGCTAAATTGGATGAAAGGACAACCTTGTTTCTTGTACCTCCTTCGGAATTCTCAGAGAAAGTACTGAAAGTACCAGGGAAACTGAGCATTTCTGGTGTTATTTTAAGGTTAGAGCCTCAAGGATCCAGCTATGGGTCCCCTCCACAACATCAGAATAAAGAAACTACTTTTACATCTTTCCAAGGTAATTCCCCTTACCAGAAGTCAATCTCACCTTCAGACCGCTACTTGTCCAATCATTCTTTTAAGAATTTCGAGAGACCTGTAAGAAGTGCTCCACCTATTTCGGGAGCTTTGTCTTCAGGTGGTTTACCTGCACCATTTTCGGGATCTGGTCATTCTACAAGTAATTTGCACGAGCCCTTGAATACTCAACAACATGATCATCTGCTCCATCAGCAAAAGCTTGCATCTGGAACAAACTGGCCTCCCCATGATTTACAGAACCTGAATTCCAACACACTGAATATTTCATCACAGGCATCCAATAGTTTCGATAGTCCCATGGGGTACTCTGCATTACCTAGATCTGTGCAGGTGACGTCTCAAAACAATTACACATCTGAAATGTCGGGTACTCCTTCAAGTGCGAATGGCAAGTTGCCCCTTCAGGAAAAACCTCCCCTCCCTTCACCATTGCCTGCTGCAGGATTTCGACCAGAACAACTAGCTCAGCTAGCTTCAACCCTTTTTGGACAGCAGGGGCAATTGAGTGGTGGGTCAACTGGCGAAGGCTACAGACAAGCAGAGAACATAAATCAGTCTGGATATTCATCCATACCCTCACAGAATTATGGTTTACCAAATGACAAAGTGTCTTCAGAGTTCTCGTCAGCACCATTTGGTCAAGTGCAACCGTTCCAGCAGCAACAGCAGACTCCAAATTCGGTAGCTGCTCCTCAAATGAACCAACAGCTTCAAAATGCTGGCCAAGAGGATGCAGACGCTGACCCCCAGAAGCGATTGCAGGCAACACTGCAGTTGGCAGCTGCTCTTCTTCATCAAATCCAGCAGGGGAAAGGGACCTGAAGACTTAAATTGATCAAGGGAACAGGCAACACTGCAGTTGGCAGCTGCTCTTCTTCATCAAATCCAGCAAGGGAAAGGGACCTGAAGACTTAAATTGATCAAGGGAAACAGTCGTCGGGCATATTTCTTTACAGCTTGGGAATCCACATTCTCGTCGCCTTTTGCTTCTGTTCTTCTGCTTTTCTTTTTTTAATGTTCTCTGATGAGGTTGCAAGGAGAGTGAAAAACGAATGAAGCCAGTCTTAGTAGCTACTTGATTTAGCAACTTGGAACTATTTTCTAGTCCTGTTCTGTTGGATTATATTTAGTGAATTTGTTTATTTTGCTATTTGCTATGGCTGATGAACATTTCTCCAACATTGGTATTGCCATCTTCAAGCAGTAACTTGCTTAGCTTATTTGTCTTGTACGTTAAGGTTTGTCCATGAAAGATTCAACTGATTGTAGATGAGAAAAAAAGAGATTTTGCCAAAGTTGCCGTTCTTCGATCTTCTGTTTCCTTGGGGTGAAGGCGTTTATGTAAATAGAATAGCACTTTTTGATATATTTCAGAGGTAAAAGAAGGGAGCATAAAATTTAAAGAAGTTGACACTGTTTCTTTTTTCAAACCATTTCTAGGGTACACTTTTCATTAATGCTGATAATCAAAAACACAAACCTAGGATGAAGACTTACATCTAAGCTTCGGCAACCAATCTGAAGGACTAATAGATAATGATTTTATTTAAGAACGTTAAAAATTTATGTGACAGCTCTTATCATATTTCTCGTCACCATGATTCTTGATTGCACTGACTATAAAATCCTCCTAAAGAAGCTCATGCTTTCAAAACTTATATCAGCTGATTTACGTCTAAACTTCCTGGAAAATGGCAAGAAAGACCATAGTAATCATGAGGCTCTAATTATCCGCATAAAGATCATAGTCATTATTCAGTTGTTTATTCATGAATCATGTCCAAATTGAAAGTATTACGAAATTGGGTAGTGCTGTGAATGTCTTTTAGAGAATAAGAATGATAAAATTTAGAGAGCAAACTATTACTTTCAAAAATTGTCAGTAACGACAATTTATATTATTTTTGCAAAAATCAATGTCTGTGATTTAGACAGAATTATTGAGAATGATATCGTCAGCGATTACTGACTCACCTTTGTAATCATCAATGAAATTGTCGTCACTAACATCGACAATTAGCAACGATGATTTGGCCACTGGTGAAAGAGACACACACATACACACACACAGAGATATATATATATATTTTTTTAAGCACAATATGACTGATCTCCTAAACACTCGGGTGATACGTGCCACACCACTTGGTGCTTAGAAAAATATTACTGACGCAAGTGTCATTTTATTCCCCAACCAAATTGAAAAGCTCACAAAATTGGGTATTCGGTAATCTTGGTTGAAAGTAGGTCGGCTGCTTTAAAGCTGTGTCAATGACAAGTTCACAACAGATTTATGAAATGGTGCAAAGAATTTTATTAAGAAATCATTGTTTTAAATATAAGAAAGATATACAACCACCATTAATATCCTGTATGCAATTACATGACATGGCCAAAAGGGAAGTATGAAATGGTGCAAAGAATTTTATTAAGAAATCATTGTTTTAAATATAAGAAAGATATACAACCACCATTAATATCCTGTATGCATTTACATGACATGGCCAAAAGGGAAGTATGAAATGGTGCAAAGAATTTTATTAAGAAATCATTGTTTTAAATATAAGAAAGATATACAACCACCATTAATATCCTGTATGCATTTACATGACATGGCCAAAAGGGAAGTATGAAATGGTGCAAAGAATTTTATTAAGAAATCATTGTTTTAAATATAAGAAAGATATACAACCACCATTAATATCCTGTATGCATTTACATGACATGGCCAAAAGGGAAGTATGAAATGGTGCAAAGAATTTTATTAAGGAATCATTGTTTTAAATATAAGAAAGATATACAACCACCATTAATATCCTGTATGCATTTACATGACATGGCCAAAAGGGAAGTGTTCTCTAAAAATACAAATATGTTGATGATTCCATTCTATTTGTTGTGTCTCTCGACAAAATCGATCGAGCTTCAATTATGGAACGAGGAGGATCTACATCTTTCTCTTGTAATGCATTTCCTAGTAATCGCTGCATCTGCGATGCATATATGTCATCTAAAATCTGATAATCAACAAGTAATCCAAATCAGTGAACATGTTTTTAGATCAAATCGGAGATGACTTATTGTGAACATTAAGATTAAAATTAGCATTTGAGTACACAATACTCACCCCTAGAGCATGATATGATCCATTGTACCAAACTCGATTCTCCTTTCTGCCCTCCAGAAATTTTAATACAATCTAATAAATGGACACGTCAACATGAATCAGAAGTTACCAAAAATTTGGAATAAGTGGAAATTAGAGGTATATTCAGTTTTACCTGTCCCATTTTGTCCCAAAAAGCACGACAGATTGCAACAAATATTTGACTCATAAAAACCTCATGTACGTTTGATATGGAGTCGGAGAGTTGTGCACTGAGTATTTGCATCTTTTCACGGATATCAGCTTCTCCATCTGCTTCTTTTGTATCTTCCAAGATCCTTTGAAGCCGGGTGCTTCTATTCGCTTGCATCTGAAATTAGTCATTTAAAATTGTAAATGCACAGAGTTTAAGCTCCTAGGAGAAGAAAAGTACATAACCATTTACATTGAATGTTCTTCCGTCCTAAAGGAACCCATACTAAGAGAGGACCTAATAGCATTTTTGGCAGGGAGGGTTGGATAGTACTGATCAAAAAGTGCTAACTTTTGTTCATTATGCTGTTGAGTCATCTTTAGTAGTGCATAAAAAATTTGCTCTTGTATTAAAACCAAAGTTAAACTAGCAATAGGAAGCAACTTACATTGCTAGCGAGCTTGACCACTATAGCCTGAATGTAATTCTTGTACTTTGTTCGCAGCAAGACTGTCACAGCATTCATCTGCTCCCCAAAAGTAGATTTGTGATCTCCATTTACAGGAAAATAGGAGTTCCATGACTTCAGCTTATCCTCAACTCTACAGTGCAGAACATCCAGAATTCTCTTCATAGTGTTTAGAAAAGTTCCCAACTGCCAAATATAAGAAAGGTGACAAAATTAGTTTAATACAGAGTTACATGTAATACACATAAAAGTATTTTATTCATGAAGGCTGATTCCTTTTGGTTGAAGATTTATTGAAAATTGCCCAAAACATGGAATCTCAATATGTATGCTTTATAATAACCTGCATGTAACCTTTTAGTTGTTCGACGAATGGAAAATTCTCGAAAGGAAACATTTAACTGTTTAAGAATTACCAAAAAAAAAAAAAATGTAGTCACACCAACACGTACATCTAAATCTTACAGCTTGTGGTAAATCTTTGGTGAATTAGTCAAAGTATAAAATCTTGAAATTGTAATACTTTCTAAGTTGATGATGTGACAAATAAAAGAGACCAATTTGTTCTCTTTGTTTGAATATTCCAAATCTGGCTGATAATTTTTTATAGAACATTGGAGTCTAAGAGTTCTAAGTTCAGCAAAACTAAGACACAATATATGGATAACCCTTTTAACCATAACAAGAAGATGGTGGTGGATTTAGAATACAGGATCATGTTACATTCAAATTCTTTTAAAAAGAGAAGAACATTGGTTAGAGTGGATTGGACATAAGAAAAAAAGGGTACATGAATCCTATGAAATCAGAAAATTTATCCACCTAGTTAACAGGAGGATTGGTAGAGCAGATCTTGGACCAAAGATACTTATAGTAATCACTGTAGGCCATTATAACAAATATGCAGTAAAAATGAGATGTTAAAGATGGATAAAATGGGAATGAAACTAGACATTAAAAAGTGGATGTAGCACCAATAGAGGATACTTAGCCTATGTTCGGTCCCCATTTTCTCAAAAATTCATTTTTAACCGTACATTCTCCTATAAAATAATTTACACATAAATCGAAAACTTTTCCTTATTTTTTAACCACACATTCTCCAACAAAACACTATTCTAAAATGAATTTTGACAAAAAAAAAAAAAAAAAATGGGGCTCAAACAAACAAGGGCTTCTTAAGGGAAGGATGTCTTAGAATGTAGAGACATTTTGCCTAGACTTAATCCTTGTTCACAAGAGTGGTGGAATCTCGGTACCTTCCAAAAGCAGCAGTTCCTGATCTAAAACTATGAGAAAAAACAATTTACCTAACCGATCTTAAGTTTTTTAGGAACAAAGTTGATGTAGTACATAGTCATGATTTGTAGTTTCCTACTACAATTGTGAATTATCTTTTCTAGTGTATTTTATCTTTTCAAATTTTCTTTTCTATTTGTAATAGGTTTTATCTTTTTATTCTTATTTCTTGTTTAGAATAGGATTTTTTTTAATTGCTTAGAATATGATTTTTGATTATATTAGAATTTTATTAGTTTCCTTATTTTAACTTCCTATTATTAGTAGAAGTAGGAAATAATTTTGCCTATAAATATAGAGGCATTGTACACTTTTTGATAATATCAATTATTATTTAATAACATTCAAGCAAGTTATTCCAATATTGTTCTTAAATATTAATAATTCTTTTATTACAAGAATTTCATAAACGCTTCCATGCCAAAAGTTTAGCTTGTTGTTCTTCTTGATGTAATACCTAGGTCGAAGGATTTTATCTAGAAGATAAGATTGTTATTTAACAAAAGTCAACATTAGTCTGAGTTGTTCGTAAAAGAAAGCAATGTGAGCAGGGGATAAGTCATCCAGTGGAAATTTTTAACAAAAGTCGACATCTGTTTTCGGTCTTTGAAATAAAACATGATTGCTACAATATCCTAGTACCCTTAGGACTTACATCACTCAAAGGACACCACATGAGATAATATGCATGAGTAGCACACACCTGGCTAGGGATGGAATAATGAGTAGTTGACTGCCTCCTAGCCAATTTCTGAACATGTATGCCGATCTTCTTTTGTATGCTATCTCTCAGAGGAGTCAAAATATCGTTGTACTGCCTTTCCAGTGCTTTAATTATTGCCCTTTCCACATTTGCCGCAGCCTTCGAAATATCACGAATGTTAAACAATATTAACTTATTAAATGATGTCACATCACACTTGTATTAGTGAATTCTGAGTAACAATATAACTCACATTCTCTAGAATTAATGTATAATGGGGCCATCTGTTGATCACAACTTCGTACTCCAAAAGCATTCTTGTCATTTTTTCAAACATTTCTTCAGCGAAGGGAGAGGTAGAATATTTTGTAACTACTCCTGACCAAGGTACCTGCAAAGAGAACATCCAAGGGAGACTGTGAGGAATAAAATAACTGCCGTAATGTTATGGGTTCCTGACTAAGTCTTGGATGAGGAAATTGACAATCATAATGAATTTACATCTTCCTATAATTGAAATAGGTTACTGCAGTACATGAATGAAAAGAAAACCTGGAAAGAGATACCTTTTCTAACTTGCAAAGATCAAGCAAGTTAAGTTGTAAATCCTCTATCCAGACCATTATGTAATTATGGTACAAATCATTCGAGTCTAGACCACCTTGCACTGGCCTGAAGCACAGTAATTTACGTACTATCAGTTTGGAAGCTTTAAAATTTTACTGGCAAATTGGTCTTGCAAGATTATATTGGCTATATTCTATTATGTTAAATTTATAAACCTGATATTCCATGATTCAAGACTCCTCTCGAAATCAGAAACTGCTACCAACAGTTTATTCACATGTGGCATGGGGCTTGATGGAGGCCATGCAGCAAGAAAATCTCTAAGCCTCTTGCTCAACTCAACGCTGTAAACTGCCGATGTGATGCTTGATAAATCTATTGAACTGAAAACAAGAAAAAAGATATCAGTTGAATGCATAATTTGATAATTTCATCTAATCAATGACAGCATGTTTAGAAAAGCTTGGCTTTTTAATTTAAGATGGTCAACCATATTTTTTTATTAACACATTTCATAGGACCTACATATTACCATTCCAGGTAGCTTATAAGCACCTAAACAAGCACTAAATTTGTTGTACCTGGGGAGTATGTGCTGATTATGGATCTTGATATCAGCATGGATTTCATTGCTTATGTTAATACAAAGATTCTTCATCTTCAAGTAAGCTGTGGAGATTGTAACGGAATCCATGATGAAACCCTCTGAGTTACTTGAAACAAACTCATCGGTCTCTAGCATGTGCTTGCGACACCTTTTTGTTGCTGCAGTCTATTAAAATGGCCCTTAAAATTAGACTTCTGATTTCTGTAATATATCAATAATTAATAGAAACCAGATAATCTACTTCTAAGTTCTAACGTCAACACACACCAAGATGTAAAAGAGGACTTTCAGAATTCTTACTTTGATCTCCTAATTAAGTAGATCAAATCCATATTTTTTCTTCTTTTTTTCCCTGCCACTTGTATCTCTCGGGTAATGGTAAGTACAGACTTCAATTACGCTCCATGGCATCACTTGATTTAATGATTCGTATATTACTTTAATCACTGTTGGAAATTTTTTGTGGGAATATGTTGAAGACTAAATTTAAATACTATAATGTATCCTTTATCTAACTACATGAGCTTTTAGATGAGGTGGTTTATCATGGTAATAGAGATGGATAATGTCAATGAGATCGATAGAGATCACGATTGACGAATATTATGACTTAACATAATTGTATTTAGCGTATTTAGGTTGATTACATTTATCATATTTAGATTGATACCATAGTTGTATAAGGTAATACTCTTTCCTATATAATACAAGGAATCTGTCAAGAAAAGATCATTCAGTCAAAAGTTTGTCAAATAAAATGTGAGGTATGTTGAAGATTGAATTGAAATAAATAAATGTTTAATTTCTTGAATAGCTTAAACTTTTAAACTAGATGATTCAAGAGAAAATAATCAGGAGTATGTATTTAATTAGCCCATCCACAAAGAAGGGAAAAAGAAATAAGAGAATGTGGTTAAGAAAAGGCACTTCTGCAAGTTTTAGTGGTTTGTACCTGTAAATAGTTTTTCAGCATGGTTTGAGCATCTTGAGCAAGTATATCATGAAGAAGCGTAAAAACTTGTATGGCAGGAGCTAGGGCTGGTGCTGCAATTTCTGGTATTGTGCCCCATATGTCGGTTAAACCTGTTGGAGAGTTTTCATCTAGCGACTTGTAGTTCTGAAACACATCTGCCAGAAGACTCTCAACTTGGGTCTCGCAATCCAACAAAATACTTTTCTGTGGTACAAATTAGTAACACATATGGAGTACATCAGAAAACTAAAAAAGAAGGGAAAATTATAAAACACCCAAAGACACAAATCAAATCATGAACACGCGAGCCGTTGTAGCTCACATTCATGTGGCAGATGGTTATATCTTTTTATTTTTTCCTTTTCAATGAAAGTGCATGGGCAAAAGACACCTTAAGTTTGTGATAGCAAGCAGCTACATGATATTTGTAATCATAAATCTACTGTAAGGACTAACATGATGGGAAAAAGAATAGTGGCAGTTCTAGATAGAAAAATAAATCAAAACAAAGGCACTATAATATAATTCCATCTGATTCAATTTGTAATGTAAACATGTCCAATTTTTTCCTCGCGTATAGTTTAAAGTACTTTTCTTTTCATAAAGGGGGCAATTTGTGGAGAGTTCCAGCTTCTCAATAGAACTCACGATAATGCATAATGAGATTATTGATTGTGCTTTGGAGGCTTACTTCTTGTCTTGTTAAACTTCTCTCACTCCTGGCCTTAATGATCGGCACAAGCAACTCATGCACGAATTCTAAGCAATCTTTTGTAGGAGTGGCAACATCCATGACATAAGAGAGATATCTGCATAAAAATCCAAATTCAGACATATCCTAATAAAAGAATAGAAATGTCTTATATTGATCATGCATATCATGTTGAGATACCTTAGTTTAGTATACGAATCTGAAACTCCATAGTACTCGGCGAACTCTGTTAGGAGCCACTTCCAAGACCCAACTACACGTAAATTTCGTGCATGAAACTGATGAGCACGCATGGCAGCTTCCAGCAGTAGATCATATGCTAGAGTCTCCACAATAGGTCCACTCTATCACGTGCAATACAATAGACATGTACATGTCAGGTCAAATTATAATTATATATTGTATCTCCTAGGAGAATATCTCTAGTAGCCATTCGTAACTTACTCAAATCTTAATGGTACTTGCAGAAATAAAATTAAAGCTACATGGAAAAGCAAATATATCTGGTTACCAGTGCAAGAATTGTGACTGAAATAGTGGCCTATAAATTTAACCTTAGGCCTGTTTATTATAGTGTCCATATATGTTTTGCATGTGTATGTATTATGCATTAAATGATAACTACCTCATTATGGACTAAGTTTGCCAAGTGCATACTAAGAAGTTTTAGAATTTCCAATAAGGCAAAAGGTAATCTAATACTATATAACTAAACCCTGACAAATGCTGGTAATAAGAGTTTAAAATGCTTGTCATGACTGGAGTTACCATTTGTGTAGTGATTTTTTTTCAATAAGGCACAAGGCTGTCTCCTCTAACTTTGCATGGTCATTATAGTCTTTGAAATGCCTGTAGTTACTGGAGTTATCAGTTGTATAGTGAATTTGATGTATATTGTGTAAAAAGGTTCAATTTAGAATGTATTTTGGCAACTCAAAACAGAGAGGTGAAGTAAAATGTTAAGCAAAAATAGATTACTGGGGCAAAATGTTACTTCTGCTGTCCGATTCATGGGAGCTATGTCTAGGTAAAAGTTTCTTCTCTACTACTTTGACTTGACAAGAAAAAAATAAAAGGAATCATCTTGGTTTGCAATGGTATATTAAACCTTCTTATGCACTGCTTCATCGCTTGTAAACATACTACCAATGAAGAGCAGGACCTTCCCGACGCATTCGTGATCATTCTGATAGATTGGCCACCACCGAGTTCTATCATTCTGCATTACGTAAGAGCAAGTGCCATTGGTTGACAACAATACATAATGACAATAAAGAAATCTTGGATCATTAGATAATACTTACAGGGTTATCAGTCATGGAGGAAATTGGAACTGTAGCTTGACCTTGAACATTTTTCTTTACGTCCTGGACTTCAAGTAATAGAACATCTCCTTGGCTCTCAGGAAAACTGAAACCAAATGTTCATAATTGAGATCGTTCTTAAATACAAAACTTAAATTTTTTTAATTATAATGTATTCATGCAAAGTTAAACACTGAGATAATCATGCTTGGGATAACCATTCAAAAATTGTGCGAAATAGCAACTTACAAGTCATGGTATTCTCCACTTCCAGGCTGCAATGATATGGTAGAACCAGGTTCCACTTCATTATTTTCTGCTGAACTTTTTAGCTGGACCAAGCATGACAGTGACTCTGCAAATAATACAGAGTTGAAAAAATTATTAATATATTTTACAATCATCACAGCTTTTCTTTGAAAACGCCAATAGACGGTCATAGGACATAAAAACCAACACATAGTTTGCTTAAGGTGTTTTCATGTCTCGTTTACTACTAATTTCCTTGTGTAAGAATTTTCAAAAAGAAACTACTGAGAAGTACAAACCTTCGCATGCTGACGAAATTGGACTGAGTTTTAGATAGTTAATTCCATGTTTCACTAATGATGAAACATGTCGGACATAGTCAGCCCCTGCTTGAAGGTAGATTGCACTTCGCATTGAATCTGTGTTCTTTAGTTTTCTTCTTGGTATTATCCGGAGCTTCTTAACTGCCAAAAGTACAATTTTCCATTATATATGCAATAGATAACTTTTTACAGAAAATTTCCTATGCTTTATCCAACAGTGAGGTTTACTAAAGCATACTGACAACCCCCTTATTGTATTATTATTTAAACAAAATAAATTAAAATACAACAGACTGTCAAAATTTCTATGTTCCATGAGCAGTAAAAATAGAGACAAATTATTTTTTCAGAAAAAAATAAGTACATATTGCCGAAAAAGAAATTTTAATAGTTAAAATCGTCTTCCCTCTTATAAGCTTTTAGATGAGACCGTTCAATATTTAAAAAGGAGCATGGATAGGAATTGAGATCAAAGTCTTACCACTACTCATTTATAAAAATTGTGCATGTGTCCTTTGAATAAAGGAAAAAAAATATAAAAATAAAATGCAGTTATTATCCAAGGAGAAAAGGTTAAACCTTCTACACGAATCTTTCCAACTATCCTTTTCGGTTTTAAGGTTGTCGTCTGTTCTCTGGTCTTAGTGGAGGTTTCTGCTGGTTTTACACCTCGAGGTTGCAACAAAAGTTTGTGCAGTCTAGAAAATAAGAAGTCAAAGAGAAAACCTTTTTAGATACATTTGATCAAACTAAATTTCATGCTGGAAAAAATCATGTATTTATGATAACATCAAAACTTTGAAGACATACCCAAAGGCATTACGAAGAAGAAGGCACTCATCGCGAAGAAATTCTGGTGCCTCTGTACATCCTCTTGCCCAAGCATTTAGGCATAAGCGAATGCAGGCATCATAAGCTACAAGAACTTGCCATGCATTTTGACCACTGTTATCAGAAGAAAAGTATGTTCAGAGAAATAAGCCTAATTTCGGAACAACACATGCGTCTACAATTCAGATTGACCATAATCGAACAGGATTAGCCATTTGCAGGGGAGTGCTACTCTAGTTAGCAAGTAACAAACAAAACCTTTTGGCATTGGCATTAAGGTTACCTGTCAACTACATAATGTACTGAATGCATGTTAATGGAATTCAACAAAACCTTAACAATTTGGTTATGTCATATATCAGAAAATTGTTAATGATAATCAATATCGTAAAAGTGGGAGAGAACAAATCTATGTAAAAACATAGAAACTATGAATTAGACTAGTCGAGAATAACACCTGGCATCATAATATGGCGAGTGATTCATTGAATTTGTGTGCCAGACAGAGGTGGGTGGTTTTTTTTCCCCAAGAGTTTCTTCATCATCTCTGCAAAGTAAGATAAGATAAAACAAAAAAAGTGTGATAAATCTACCAATGCAAATATTGTACAACAAGGCCAATGGCATGCCCATTTTTCATACCTTTCATCCACCTCAGGTTTTACAGATGCTCCTCTTTGACCCGAGAAAGTTACTTCATCACCAGGCAAACAATGTTCTGATTCTTTCGCCATGTTTACCTGATTATTTATCTGCTCATTTTTAACATCAAAGTCATGCATTTCTCTTCCAATATCCATAACAGGTGGTGCACTGGGAGTTCCTAATTCTGCCATATCATTTAAGTTACCTATAGGTGTACCCTGAAATTATTTAACAACTGTCAATTCCATTAACTAGGAAGGTTCAAAAACAGTATTCAGTTCTCTGTAATGTTCACAATAATAATAATTTTTTTTTTCCGAAAATGACCATGCTAGAGAAAAAGATTAGATAATACTTACATATGCACTGCGAGGTTGAATCTTTTCGTGCAACCGGCAACTTCCATCCGAAATTCCTCCAAAACTCCATTCACCGCCAGTAAATCTTCTAACATCCCCAGGAACTTCAATTTTAAGACCCTCTTTCGTCGACCCTCTATTTATCGTAGATCCATATCTATGATCCAAAGATGTGTTCGAATTTAAATGGAATATCCCTTCATCAAAACCCTTAATCACTGGCCTCTCAACCATCTCTTCATCAGAATGATTTCCATAAATTTCATCCGGGCCAGATCCCACGCTCTCACTCCCGTTATCGTTGTAATCATCAGAGTCATCCTCATCGCTGCCTACACTTAAGGAAATGGTGCTGCGGGGTCCTAAAAGACCAGCGTGAAATTTCAATGGAGGCAACACATGGCCAGATGTGTAACCACTAGAACTATAAGCTAATGGGGATTTTGGTAGTGGGTATCTATTATCTAGCTTCTCAGTCCATGGTACACTTTGTTCCCCATCTGATCCCTGAAAATAAATTGAATTCAACCAAAATATTTTCATGATATTCAAGAATCTGGAAAGAAAAAGTACCATTTTGGTACTGATAAGCACTTTACTGAGAATCTTAAGATTGCATAAACGAAAAACATTACCTTCTTTACCCAATTCAAAGCCTTTTCATCTAAACCTTCTGTAAACATTTGTGTAGTACTTGCAAATCGCAATGAAACGGTGAAAACTACGAAGCTTAGAGAAGCGTGATGAAGAAGGCGAGCTTAGAGAAAGATTTACACAAGTGAGAGAGAAAAAGAGAGCGTCGAGCTTTGGTTTACAACCACAACGGCTAGTTTGAAATTTGAGGTTTCTTTATGAGATTGCAGAGGGCCGGGTCCCAGTTTAAAATGATTTGTATTATAAAATTATATAAGCCCGGCCCGTTGAAACAAACTAATTTCATAGTACTTTATAGAAACTATAGAACTAGATTAAGCCTTTGGTTGATCCTTATTCTTTTCAAAATATATTTTTTTCTCTCTTATTTTCGATCAAACATTCTTCAATAAAATAATATTAACGAAAATCCAAAATTTTTCCTTATTTTTTAATCACACATTCTCCATCAATCTACTATTTCAAAATACATTTTGCATAAAAAAAAATAAGGCTCAAACATGCCAAAATTAAAGCCACTTTTCAAGTAAATTAGTTTTAAAACCCCTCATTTTACAGTAAATTTATAGAAATTATTGATAATATTAACTTATCATCGAGTAACTCGCCTACACATGAATTTTTTAGCCCCTATTTGAGCTCCATTAATATGCATTTTTGGAGAAAAATATATTTTTGAATATTTTTTTGAAAAATATGTAGTTGAAAAAGAATGAAAAATTTTAAATTTATTGTAATATTATTTTATTGAAAAATGTGATTAAAAAGATAAGAAAAAAAATGCATTTTTTAAATAATGGAGCGCAAATAGGGCTATATGATTTGAACTTTGTTTTTAATGGAATTGGTCAAATTGTGAAATTAGTCATGAATTGTGAAATTTGTGAATTAAAATACCCATTTCCCTCCCTCACCACAAATAGGACGGCTTGTCCCTGTTTCGAGCCAAGTTGTAGAACACTCGTGCGAACAAGCTCGTAGCTCGCGAATCGCTCACCTTTTTTTTTTTTTTGGTTTAAATTCAAAAATATAACAAAATAAAGAAAATGCCAACCAATGGTTCATTTGACACAGTATATTCGAAAATATTTTTTCTTTAAACTTACTTTTAACTTCAAGTTCTTCCAGAACATAAAAATATTTCCTACTTTTTAATTATACGTTTTCGAAAAATAAATCATTTTTTGACTGAAAATTCTCTCCCATAAATCAACCATTAACCGCCATAATTAATCAAACCTTTTTCTCCCTTCAAAGACCCTTAAAGTCGACCCCTCAATTTCCTAATTTGTCCATCTTCGCCTGATCTATAAAAGGGTCATAGCAAAACGTACTTCAATTTCTTCTGTCATTCTCTGTTGTAACACACTGAAGCACACATACACACTTCAAACAGAAAATATTTTAAAACAAGAGAACAAAATTAGACCTTAAAGGGTCCGGGTTGCAGTCGAGAAACTTTTTTCATCGTCAAAGTTTATCCTTTCGAAAGCAATGGACTAAGGTAGATTGAGGTGCACGTATTTACCCCGTTATTAAATTTTATTTTTTAACGTTCTATGTGGAATAGTGTTAAGGCAAAGCACTATGGAAAAAATAATTTCAATCATCATCTCCTGGTTCTACATTTTAAGAAAGTTCATCGAAAATCCATCAACGTTCGACGGTATTAATGCTATAGTTCAAGTTTTCTATGTTTTAAGGATCGGGATGCACCTATGATTACTATCGAGTTTCAAACTACCCTTTTCAAGTTGAAGTAGTTCTCGTCGACTTCTCGACGAAGGTGGCTTGGTGGTGCACTGATTACTTGGAATTTATGAATGAAAACATTCTGCTCGGGGAAATATAAAAATTATAATCTATTTCAGGTTGCTGGGAAATTTTAATTTTTATTATTAAAGGTGAGATTAGTCTCGACCTAATTGAGTTGTACTTGAGTAATGCAACTGGAAGGAAGCAAACCGAACAACCAAGTTTTGTAACTCGTACTTCATTTAAAAGGACATATCATTTAATTTTAGTCTCTGCTACAAAATTTATAATCAACAAAATTCCTCTCACCTAACCATAATTTTCTATTACACGTATTATTCATCATCTTACATGTCTTGTATTCATTGATTTAGAAGTCATGCTTTAAATACTTATTCGCTTGTATTTTAATAACAATTTTTGCTAACCTGGAAGGGAGATGAATCGCCCCTTCCTTCTGCGAGCCTTCTACATTTTAACTACCCTCGCGCTTGTGGGATATTTTTCTTGATTCAACAATATCTTCATATGCTAGAGGATCCGACTCAATCAATATACTGTGATACCCTCTACTAGATCCATGATGAAATTCTATCAAGGATTTTTCTTTCTAATCCTTTTACTTTTCTTTAATTCAAGAGGATCATCATTGGCACTTCTCTTGAGATGAACACGAATTTACTAAATTTGGTATAGTGCAGAATCTATGTTCATAAAACAGCGCATCTCTTGATTTTATTACTGTATTGAGTTAGAGTCGTAAGGCTCTGACTAGAAACAAACATCCTTTCCTATGTTATGCATATCCTAAGAACATACATTCAATCCATTTTTCACCTAATTTCCGAAGTCTCATTTTCTGTCCATTCGAATTTTGGCATGGTCAGAACATAAACAACATTCAATGTTGTGAACAAAAAATAGAGTTTACTTCGCCTACCCTTGAAGTTTGCTCCATCCAATCTATCGAGAAATTGCATAGTGAAGACACAAATGGTGCTGATCCAGAAATCAGATTAGCGTCTCAAGATTGTTGGTAGGAACAACTCTACAATATCTTGAAAACCTTAACTCGATTCCAATACATGTTTACTAAATCGCTTTCCACAAACCATTATTTGTCCCTCACCGAATAGAGTGAACAAGGGAAGCAAATACGCCCCAAGATACAATGGTATCTCCTTTTAGATGTTGGCATTTATGTACTTAACAAAAAACAACTCCGAACCCCCAAAAAAGAGAGAATAAACTTATAGAAGAGGCTTATATTTTATTTCTGCAGCGTCACAGTATAAACTTTGATTCAAATACAATATGAAAATTATGCAATAAAATTATAGAAAAGGAAAGAGAATAATTTTGAAATTCTATCAACTTTTCATGTATCTAGATCACTAAATATTGAATCTATATATAGAATCTTATCACACTTACAAATAAGTTACAAATACTAATAGGTAGCTTTTAAGTTTTGAATACATCATACAAACTTTTAAAAATTTCAACTTACAACACTAAACATACACTTGGCCCCTGTTTGGTATGAATTAAAATCTAATTAAAAGTTAACAATTAATTTCAACCAAATATTTCATGAGACTCACACAACTTTTCAATCACATATTTCATCAACTTTGATAACAAAATCTACTAAAAATCTGATTTTAATTCACACCAAATAGGAGCTTATGAACGAAAAGTCACCATTGTTGTCGATAGGCATTGTACGCACTTGCCAAGCAGCAGTGTGTTGGCCAAGCCTTGGGCAACAAAATCACGCGGCAGTTAGTTTTGGCCAGCCTGCTTGTTTTCTGATTGCTCGGTGTGATGTTCCTTGGCTCTTGACATATAGTTCCAACCTTGACCTAATGCCCAATATGCCTAAATGACATTCTTTTGAAAATATTATCTAACAGTCTCTAAAAGATCTTCGTACGTAGGTCCATTAAACAGAGATCGTTAAAAACAAAACATAACGACTGTCTAAAATATTCTCTAACAGTCTCCAAAATGCAACCAAAGATAGCTGAAAACATAATTGTCTACCGATCAATACGCTTGTCAAAAGTTTTTATACTAATCACTAGCTGTTTTTAGAAGGATTTAAAATTCTCTAAAACCTTTGAGATTATACATGTAGATTTCAATCTGAATAAACTTTATTTTCACGCATATAAAGCATACATTCACATGACAACGAAGCATCTATTCTTGTTAATAAAGAAATGAATTTACAATAGTTTTTGGGTATAAATGACTTCTTATATTTTCTTCAAAACTTAAAACAAACTAAAATTCTACAAAAATTTGTAAACTAGTAAAAAAAAAAAAAAATTTAGATTCATCTTGAATATTGTGATAAAATCTCATTAACTAGTTAAGTATAAAAAACTTATAAAACCTGCAAATTGTTTATAGTTAGCCTTTTGACGTCTATCATCAACTTTAGAATGGCTTTAATTGTTGCCCGTACAACAATTGCAATAATTAGATAGTATTATTTTGCGTAACGACTTATTTGTAACGATATTACAAGTTTTTCTTCTTCTTTCTATATATTCATTTTTCTCTCTATTTATAGAAAAGTTGATTAAAATATTTCATAGTTAGTAAAATCACTAAATTAATTAAAATTTAAGCCATTTTGTGTAGCTTCTTATTTTCATCTTATTTGAATTCTTATATAACCTTATAAATGATACAACAAACATTGTTAGTCAATCAACTTATAACGAATACAATAAAGTTAATAACTTTATTTAGAAATGATTAATTAACATTTACTTTTTGTTTTAATTTGATGTTTAAAGAACCAGTGAAAATCTGTTTGTTTTTCTTAGGGAATGTTCGACATTGATAGACCCTCGAGATGTTACACTGGATTTCATTTCCGAAGTTGAGCATTCCATTCGAAACAAACAAAGATAAAAAAGCAAACATCACTGATTACTTCAAAAATAAAAGGGTTTGACAACTAATATGAAACTTTGAAAGTCGAGCAAAATTTCACACTCGTATGTATGCCAATATGAACCCAATCAAAAATTCATTGCAGAGAAGACAATGAAAACAAAGTAGAGACATATAATAGCCAAATATTATACAAAATTAAAGTGAAATTTAAGGTGTATGGAAAGAAAAATTAGTAAGAGGAGAAGGGTTATTGTTAATCTACTCCAACAAGTTCATTTACAGCTCTAACAAGCTTTCATGAAGCTCATTTGTCCATTGAAGCCGAAGTTTCCAATGATCAAAGAACCACAGATGATGTCAAAAAAATTATTCTTCTCCCGAACTTGAATTCGAGTACTAGTTAAAACATTTTCGCTGCCAACCATTGTAGGCTGACGTTGCTCTAGTTCTGCGTGAACCACCTGTTGATCATCACTGGTTGTTGACTATGGTGATCCTGAATTTAGGTAATTGATTTTTCATTTTCTTCTCTTGTTTTTGTTTTGCTCCGCGACAACTATCACTTACAGATGCTCTACTTGACCTTATTGCCTTTTTTCCCTTAAACTTTTATTTCTTTAATGGCTTTGTCTAGTTCTTATCTGGCATTTAAAATGGAAAATATTTAGCTCTTGTTTGAGCCCCATTTTAAGGAAAGAATGAATTTTGGAGTAGTAGATTAATGGAGAAGGTGTGGTTAAAAATTAAGGAATATTTCGGGTTTGCGTGTAATATTATTTCATTGGAAAATTTGTGATTGAAAAAATGAATTTTTAGAAAAATGGGACTCAAACTAAGCTCTAAATATGTACTGCATGTGACAAAACTTAATTATAATTTATGTGGGTCAAATGTAGGACCCACAACTTATTAGTATTGATTAAAAGTACTACCAAACATATATGGATTGTCTTTTGATTATTTGTATCGTAAGAATATGATATCTTGAACAAATAATATATTGGACTTAATAATCCAAATTATCATTTTCACAAAGACTATTATTTAACCAATGATTTATTATTAACTATTGTAACGCATCAAGAGGTAATTTAGAAACTTAGACCCCGTATTTAAATTCGAAAATTTGGATAAAATGATAGAGATGTGCTTTTATGGTTGTTGTGGTGAAATTGATAGTTCTAACATTCTCATTCATACGTAAAACCATAACTTGAGTTAGTTGTGCATTTTTAAATCGCTTTAGTAGAATTAAAGTATGTAGAAGATTAATTGAATCACGCTTAATTGCTTTTATTCAACTAGAAGTTATGAATAATAAATCAACGGTTAAATAATAGTCGTGATGAAAATCATAATCTAGGCTCTCAGTTCCACTATATTACTTGTTCACGATATCGTATACTTGCGATACAAATATTGACAACACTATCCAAATATTTTTGGTAGTACTTTTAATTAGTGATGATAAACTGTGGGTCATACATTTGACTAACATAAATTATAATTAAGTTTTTCCACTTGCAATTAATATTTAATTTACCTTTAAATGCCAGATAAGAACTAGACAAACTCATTAAGAAAATTAGAAAAAAAACAATGAATTCAAGTAAGGCACCTACTGGTGGTTGGTGGTGCTGTACTGGCAGTGGCAGCAACGAAACAGAACCAAAACAAAAGAAGAAAATGGAAAATCAATTACCTGAAATTCATGATCAACAACATCAACAACTCGTCTATGTCGACAGTCAACAGGCGGATATTACAGAACTAGAGCAACCTCAGCCTGCGATAGTTGGTGGTGCGATGGTTGGTGATGGAGATGTTATAACTAATACTCGAATTCAAGTTCAAGAAATGGATGGTTCTTCGAACATCATCCAAAGCTTCTCAGATCATCCGAAATCTCGACTTCAATGGACACAAGAGCTTCATGAAAAATTTGTCAAGGCTGTAAATGAGCTTGGTGGAGCAAATAGTTAATAACCATTCTCCCTTTTTTTATTTTTTATTTTTTACACCTTAAATTAATCTTGCATAACCTTTAGCTATGTTGTCTCTGCATTACTTAGATAGACCATCTAATAGTCTATTCATCATAAAGAATTATAAAAAAGGAAATTTATTGCATCACTTAAATTAACACATTATTATTTCGAATGTCTTCTTTGTGAAGATTTTTTTATTTTTTGATTGGGTTTATAGTGAAACACATACGCGTGAATATTACTCAACTTTATTTGAAGTTTTATATTAGTCGTCAATCCTTTATGTTTTGTTTTCAAGTGATCAGTGAAATTTAATTTTTATCTTTATTTGTTTAAGATTAAAATTTTGTTAGTTTTCGAATAGAATGCTCAACTTGGGAAATGAAATCCAACATGATATCATCATGAAGGTCTTTCAATGTTGAACATTCCATGAGAAAAACTAACGACTTTTAAATTTCTTCAAACATCAAATCGAAACAAAATGTAAACGTCAATGAATCATTTCAAAACAAAATAAAGTTTAACGACTATCATTGAATTTATTGTAAGTTGACACACTAATAATGTTTTATGTGTCACATATGAGGTGACATATGAATTCAAATAAGATGAAAATAAAAAGCTTCACCAAAAGGCTTAAAATTTCAATTAGTTTTAGTGATTTTACTAACTATTAAATGTTTTAATCCACTCTTCTATAGATATAGAGAAAAAGTGAATATAGAAAACGAAGAGGAAAAGCTTGTATTATGGTAACAAATAAGTTGATACGGAAAGTAAAACTCTCCAATTGTTGTAGGGGCAACACCTAGAGCAATTCTAAGGTTGATGATGGACATTGAAGGGCTAACTATAAACCACTTGAAGAGTCACTTGCAGGTTTATTATGTTATTTTATACTTAAACTAGTTGATAAAATTTTATCACAATATTCAAAATGAAGCTTTTTTTTTTAATATAAATTTACTTATTTTTGCAGAAATTCAGACTGGGTAAGACAAGAAGAATGTATAAGAAGCCATTTATACCCGGAGACTACTGTAAGTTCATTCTTTAGTAACAAGAATAGATGTTTGGTTGTTATGTGAATGCATACTTTATATATGTGAAAACTGTTGATCAGATTTATCCACAACTATAATCTCAAAGGTTTTGGAGAATTTTTTGGTCCTACTAAGTACAGTTGAAATGTAGTGGTTAGCGTAGAAACTTTTACAAGTTATATCAGTCAGTAGACAACTATGTTGTCAACAAATGTTTCTATGTATGAAGATTTTTTAAAGACTGTTTGAGAGTATTTTCAAAATATTTTATCACAATATTCAAAATGAAGCTTATTTTATCCAAATTTCTCTAACAGTCATGAATCTTAACTATCAAAAAATATCAAAAGGTTGCATATGATACTGCAAAGAACTAGTTGCTAGTACTAAAATCTTTCTTCGAGTTTTCCACCGTTCATGAAACTTAATTTTTTGCCTGCAGTAACCTTGGCAGGTCAAGGATCTTCAAGCTCCAGGACACTTGATAATAATATTGGGTATGTACAACTCCTTTTCGTTTCATGTGTTTTATTATAATTGTAACATCTCTATTTCTCTTTACACAGTATTTTCTGGAGAATTAGTTTCTGATTCTTATTCCTATTTCAGAGTTCCATATGAATGCCAAATGAATACAGTTAGAGAACAGGCTTATAGGAATCTGCAGCTTGCACCAGTTGAGGTAAAATTTTCAGAATATCGTATAACAGCAACTAATATTTTCACAACTATCACAATTTGTTGGGATTATATTCACGTCTACACGCGCAAAACACAACACAGCACAGCACAGCATAGCACATATTCATATAATTTTGTATACCTTAATTGACTATTATTCTGCAAATTGACGAGAAGCCTCAGTCCACACAACAGAATTTAGACTTGGGAAAAGATATTGCAAGTGATTCTGGCCATCAGCAAGCACCTGCTTTACTGCCACTATTTCCAACACAGCGGTTAAATGTGTTGCAAGGACCAGCTAAACAAGTTTCTCCTGATCAGCCTACTGACGATACTTCATTGGCAGTAGATGAATTCCTGAATGCTCTTGGCTGCTCGTCCAAGTTGGCCGTGAATAATGCCCAAGAAACTAGTCGAGCAAGTGCAAATTGTGGGAGCTTTATGGATGATTTGGCAAACTTCTAGGACATGGATAAAGCTGGTCAAAGAGCATTCGACAATGTGGTGGCAAATGACAAGTCTGAGGGAGAAACTGGGAACTCTCCATGAATGTTTTTTGTTTAATTGAACATTTAGTTTGTTTTTGGTGTGTGCAACTAGAATTCGAAATGCTTTTACTAACGCAAGGATGTACCTTCCTTGTTTTTGTTATTCTATATGCTTCTGCTTTATTTGAGTAATGTTATAGTATACATACTATATACCAAATATTTAGATCTTGTTGTCTAATGGTATGTTTGGTAATGTGTAATGGGTAGTATAATAAGGTAAAAATCTTGTGTATGCAATATTGCATACCGAACATGTCTTTAGGTTACATGAGACATATTTCGCAGGTAATTCTCACCATCAGTATTAGAATACCTAATTTTAGTCTAAATCAAATCATGAATGACTGTAACAAATGACCCAAGAAATAGTCCAGTATAAAGAGCTTTCCTTGATAAATCCAGAGTAGTACCATTTAGCACCAATGGTGTTAACATTGGTCTAGGTAGCAACACTTTTGGCATTAAATAATATGTTCAAATAATCGTAAAGAATTATAGCCCATTTAATAGAAACTATCATGTGTTGCCACTTAGACTCGCGTCAAGCACCACTAGTATTATATAACATTATTTGTAAATCCATTTTGTTTTAAACATGGTAATAATCGACCATCCAGAATAAACTAAAACAGTTGAAAGAATAATTAACTGGAACAACAATAGTGCTTATATGGAAAAATTTGTAATGTTACCTCCAATCTCAATTTCTTCTAGAGAAGCCATGACGGATATTTGCGTGCAGGAATCTCTCTAGGGATTTGATGTGTTAACTGGATACTGAATAGGTGCCCAATAATCCTCCTGAGAGAGTAAGTGGCACTGAAATGCAGAACCAAAGAGACAAAAGTATAAAATATAAGGAAATTTCCCCAAAGGAAGAAATTCAATGCTGTGAGAATAACAAATACAACTCCCGGAAAGAAGCATGCTATTGACCAAAAAACTGAACTCCACCCATCATAATGCCCTTGATAGTTCTCCACATACGTACACCAACATAACCAGCTGCAATTCCCAGGAAAAGGTAAAGAATTATCATCTCCGTCAAAAACATACCCCGTGAAGCTGGTGATATGAAACCAAGAGCTGCAAAAACAACAGATACAACTGCCATCCCAGTAATCTGAACTCCATCCCCAATCATCACACAAAGTAGCATCGAATGATTTGGTTCTCTGAACACATCACCAACAACAAGTTTCCATCCAGAAAGCTCATCGCTCATTTGGGCTTGAGATTCTTTGTCCAATTCATCATACCTCGTCAAATCCCTTCTCACAGTTCTCAAAAAGACGGCAAAAACAATGGCCACCAAGAATAAAATTACCACTAATGAGTTGAGAATTGAGAACCAGTGAACACGGGGCTCCTTCCATCTTGAGATAAGCATCCCATCGAGATGGCCATCTAATATTGCTTTTCACAAACTCAACCTCATATGTAAATGAAACTCTCTCTCGCTCTCTTCTAACTTGAAACTTGTCAAGCTCCTGTGGACAGCTTACTGTTGTAAAATTGTCATAAATGTGGAGTTTTTCCATCTTCTCAGGATCATTTTTTACACCGCAAAGGACCACCTCAAAACCAATAATCTCATACCATGAAGTCTTGTTTTTATCTGCTCGAGAAACGAGATCCATTCTACTTCCCCAGTACCAATTACCTCCGCAGCAGCTCCTTCATACTCATGAATCAGAACCCTAAACATGAGGTGGTTGATGATATAATCATCATTACTGTTGGCTGGAGTGTAGCCAATTTGAAACCCAGTCCACAGAATTTTAACCCCATTTTGGTCGGTATACCTCATGGCAGGGATATTATCAAGTATCATATTCACTAGATACAGATCGTGTGTTCTCTGCTTCAAAAGTGTTAACTCATGCTCGCTCAAAGGAAGAGTAATGCAGAGGTAAACAGACTCATTCACATTCATGTGGAAACGGTAAGGAGAGTTGTCAATTTGATCTCCCATGAGCAGTTCTCCAAGATCTCTGCACTTTTCTTTACTCCCCCTTGAGGTTTGCAATAAGGAAGACTGTAATAGCTGAAGGGAAGTTCAGTTTCAATTGAGGTCAAAGAATTCACCTTGACATATATTTCATCCCCTGTTGAGTAGGTATGCATGTAGCTTCCAGGAAGATAAAACCCATCACATGTTTGAAATAAGACAGTCAAGTACATGACAGTAGCATATCGTATCCTTCTTGAAATTACAGGCAACACCATTGTTCAGAAGAAGGATATCAAAGCATCTATCCTTGAACCCCCTCACTCTAAGCCACAATTGACGGAGCACACAAAATCAGCATCAACTCTGAGAAAGGAATATTTTTTGCATCAGTACACTAGCTTCTTTCTGCTTGGATTTCATAAACAGGAAAGAAAAAATTATGCCTACGAGCTTTTCAATTTCTCATTTTGTTAATAATAAAATAAAGCTGCCTTCATCTAAAAACCCAATGATATTGAAAGCTTTCAGCTGATAAACTACATATTTATCAACATCTACATAGTCATAACTTAAAAGCGGTGAAGTTTTCTTAACTTCCAATCTAGACAGATATAAATATAAAGGTACCACCTATCCATTATAATTGGACATAGGAAACGACTTAGTTCTATAGATATGCAAATTGTATATACATAAGAATATATACATATATATTTTTACATAAATAGAAACACTGTTGTTCAAACGAAAATAGCACAAAGAAGATCCCTTGAAACTGCATCCAATCTATGTTTTATATAGAATTCAACCTAATTTAGTCACTAATACTGGTTAGATCAGTTTTCTTCCAAAGAAGCCATCCTCATTACTCCTTCGGGAAATAAATACTTCGAAAAAGATTTTGTAAGGACATGATCTAATCTTAATTATCTTTTGAGAAAAAAATTATTAAATAGGCTATAAATGGGAGTCTAAAATCCATAAACAAGAAACATGCCTTCTATAAGATGTCAAATTGCACAGACCTACACATGAAAAAAAATAATATAAAGTCAGTAAACGAAAAGCCAGAACAATTGCAAACCAGCATGAATCAGACATTACGTAAGGCCAAATGTCACAAAATTACTAAGATACAATAAATCATCGGTCCAAACCGTCGCTATCAACTGTTTTTTTCCAATTTCTATGAAATGTAATAAAATCTAGCAGCTGGCTTTCACAAGCAAATATTTCTACACCTAAACCTAATGGTGCAGCAACATATATGAGTATTAAAAAATTCACAAACACCCAAATATAATCACATCACTCTTACGATATATCATCCTAATTACACTCCTCATATTTTAGAAGCGTGTCCTCAAATATCCAGTCAATACAACCAATTTTACTCATATCAATATTCAGAAATCTAATTTGACAAAATCTAAACAAGAAAATGAAATTTTAAAATCGGAGCCGTCAGCCGTAACACAGATCCACAATAATGAAGCAAAAATCCAAACTCTTCAACTACTAACGGAAACATATTAAATAAACAGCAATAGAACACGGGTAAAATCTTCAATTGAACACAAGATAACGAAAAAATCACAGGTCTGTAAAGAACGATAAATAAAACAAAAAAAGGTCCGATTTTTTCAGAATTTTTATCAACGTATTGTAAATACATAATGGGAATTAACATATGCATTTATACACTTACCAGCGGTGGAACTGAAACCGATTAGATTCAGAAATAACTAAGATTAGGAGAAAATCAGAGTTTTGTAAGATTCGTGAAATTCGTTTGCATGTGATTTTGAAGTTCAGATTTTCAGATATCAATCTCGTGGAGAATGACTCATCACTCATGAGGCAGCCAGGGAGAGTCACGTTAATTATAAGTAAATAAGTACTTTTTTTTCGAGTAGCTTATTCAATTAAAAGATATATAAGAAAGGTAAGTTGAATGAAATGAAAATGTATGGGATGGAATGTGCAACTGAAGAAGCTAAAGTCAACGAACCATTACAAATTGGGTTAAACCCTTTACCATGGCCACGCAGGCCATGATTCTTACAAATTTGTATAGAAAGAAGGCTTGCGAACCATTATAAATTTATGTAGAAATAAAGCGCAGTCTAGAATGTGTAACATAAAATGCTAAAATTGATCGACAGTTGGATAAAAATAAAGCGCGAACTAAAATATGTAACAAAAGTTAAAATCGATCAACCGCTAAAAGGTAAAAATAGAGTAAGAATTTTAACATATGACAGAAGAAGCTAAGGTGTGGTCTCACATTCTCAGCACACGAGATTTAGTTTCACAACCCAACGATACTAACTAAAAAGGAATATCCAAAATAAGAGACCGACTAGACATTGATCTCCAAGATTATTGACATGAATCTTTTCCATTTCAATGAGATTCGATTCAATCCCCAACTGCTAGTTATCAATAGCCCCTACTCAACTTCATTATCTCTTTGTAGAGGACTTAAAAAGCATATTTGTCCAAGATGGTATAATTCTATACTAGGAAACTAAGTCAATATTAAAAAAAATAAAGTATATAATATTTGTTATTTTCCTTTTTTAATATTGTTGAGTAATCTTTTCTACTTTATAAAATATGCCAAAATGGTAAATGTTGTAATATTAGGTACTTTGTACCGGACTTCGTCACAAGTCAAATTGTTCTTTTGGTGATGGAAGAGACAGACTTTTTCAAATATATAAGGAAGTGACATTTTAAGGTGTGTTGCAAGTTGTAATGAGAGAAATATAACGCTAGAGGTTGAGCCAGGCATAATCTTGCTCGAGCATATGCTCAGTGCAACTTGCATTGAATTTCAAAATTTTTAATTTCTGGACAAGAATCGACACCTCTTTTTGTGGGGAAACACGTCCTTTCATGTATATGTGGAATTGCATCTATAAAAAGATGTATTTTATGGAAGATTAACACAACAAGAATATATATTCATTGAAATTTTAATCTTCCAAAGCCTTAAACCCTAAAATCTAGTTTTATATGTTCTTTATTTTTTTTATTTAACTTCATGACAAAATTTTCTCAATGTGTTCAAGCTATTTGTGTTCCAATCTACTTTCATCCTTTCTTTGAAGGTTCTTGTTTCGATCTTCATTCTTCTACATTCTTTGTAAGTTAAACAGATTCTGTTTCATTTTTGTTGGTGTTTCTTTCCTTCCCTTCCTAGTATAATCCGGAGCTCTTTTGTAATTGTCTCCTTAAATGTGTGTGATGAATCTGATGATGTTGTCGTTTATTAGATCAAAGCACATTGGAGATCGAACTAGTTAGAGGCAGACAAACGACATCAATAATATTCTGAAAGCACGTACAATAATATGAAACATCATTAAAGTACTAACAAAGTTTCCAAGTCATGAACATATCTCGTGTTTGTAGATTACATATGAGATGCTGAATTATCTGCACACATGATGTTACACATCTGAGCGAAAGAGATAACATACGACTACAATTTTAGTGGAATTTGAGGCTGGTTAAGACATTGTTGTTCACAGGATCCGCCAAATGGTCCAGCAGGTTTTGGTAGGGACCAACCCCAGTCACCAAAGCTTGTACAAAGTAGCCCAAGATTGCCAACATAGCCAATCTTCCATTCTTCACTTCCTTCACCTTCAACTCCTTCATGGATTTCTCATCTTTACCGAACCCCAACGGGTTGAAAAATGGGCCACCTGGGTATGCAGGGTCACCCGACCCTCCCAACCCTTTCTCCAAACCCAAAAAATATTGCTTGCCCATGGACCCTGGATTGGCCCAGTCCTGGAATCTCCGGTGCTCTGCGAATCCCACAAGTGCCAGTTCGAAAACAAATAGGGTATAGGAATCAGCCCAGTAGTTGTATGTTCCAGCTGGAGGAATAACTCCAGTCTTGAACCATGGGAGGGCTGTTTCTTCTGGAATTAAGCCAGCCTTTCCAAGAATTTCAGGTGCAATGGCTCCTACTGCACCCATCATTGCGCAACGCCCATTGAAGATTTCTCCGTAGGCTAGCCATTTGGGCTCAATGAATCCTCCAGTACCTTCAGGATCAGAGAGTCCCAATGGATCGAATCCATAGTCACCAGGGAGGCTGAAAAAGTTCAAAATACAGGAGCGAACGTAGAAGTTTAAAGTTAGAAGCACAATCAAACTTGTAAAGAACAATCGAAAATTTACGTCCAAAAAATTCATACCCCATGTAATTTTGCATCCAAAAATTAATTTATATGGGACATGACTTTTTTGGATGTAAAATTTCGAAAATTTTTGATGTCATATTTCATATAAAATTTCTTAATAAAATGATGAAAATTACATTGAGAAATTTGTATTGCAAAAAAAATAAATGTTAATGAAATAATTGATTTTTTTTTAAATGTGAGTTGGACGTCTTTCTTTAAGACTCACGTTTAACATATTTTTAACTATTTTCAATACCTGTTTGGATTATTCGATATGCGCATGATGTAGTTTTCGAAATAAACTTTGAGATGACACAAGCAATTTTTAGATTCGATTAACGTACGTTTGTCGAAGAATTTTTCAAATTACCATGTTATCGAAATTCAAATTTATTGCGATTTTGCCCATGTTTGATGGATATTAAAATCAAATTTTTAGTAAATTTTGATAAAAGTTAAATAGTATTGGATTCTATGAAATATGTTATTAAAAATAATTATTAACTTTGATATAGATTAAAAAATTTAGATTTCAATCGATACATTTTAAAAAAAAAAATTCTCAAAAGTTGGGGCTGGGGTGGAACCCCCAGGTCCGCCCCTGCTTGAGGACTTACGCTGATTTTCTTCTTTTTGACTCCACTATTTGTGGTTGGATCATAATTTGATATTGAGTTTCGGTGAAAAATAGAATTGTCAAGAGCACACGAGTTTACCTGCCATCCAAGTAGGAAAGACTCTGCTTGGAAGCAAACCAGAGAGGCCTGTCTGCTCCTTGCTGACAAAATAATCAATGGCCATAAGCAATTGAGCTTATAAGCATATGTGCAGTATAATGAAAACGTGAAAGAGTTGTAGTGGATGCAACTCTCTTATAGTGGTTGAATCGCTGTAGATTTGTGGTTTTCGATCTCTATTATGTTTATTATTGCTCTCGTAAATAGCTATGGATTAGAGTTTAACAGACTAACCTTGACGGGAGGAGTAGAAGCAGCCTTCACGACGAAGGAAGCCTTCCTCGAAGACTGGACCGGCCTTCTTCCAAGAATCTGTCTAGCGACCTCAGCGGATGAGCTGATGGATGATGAAGACAGCAGTGCTTGAGTTGCCATGTTCGTTCGTAGTGCGGATTACACCGGTTACGGTTACAATTTGCTACAATAAGTACAAGGCATGAAGGAAATAATGGCCAGCAGAAGCCACTCGATTCGTGTGGGTCTAGATGAGAGTACAGAAATTGTGGCTGACATACAAGGGCTATAGTAAAAGATAAAGTTAGGATCTTGTTATCTAATGGAAATTGCACAAGTGGAAGGTTTACTTGGATAAGAGATTTCATTGGCTTGTAAGAAACAAATATCTGAAACTCTGCCATTTTAATCTCTAAAATAAAATATAGCAACCACATAAATGAACTTTGATTGTCGTCTTTTATCTGTCATGAAAACCCGAAATTTGTGTATATATTGCTTCAGCTACACCACTCGATTAATCTGGCATTGAAATTCCTACATGCTTAGTAGAAAATCTGACGAGGATTCTTGTAGCCATTTATGTGTTCTTTTTTATCCAACCATGTAAAAGTAATATTGGGTAGTCAATGGACTATGTGGAGCGTAATCGTACTGTCCATTTGTTGTATCAAATCGATCTAATATCTGTAAGAGTCATGCTACTTGTACAAAGTTAGGTTGTAAAATTGATTTACAAAATATGTGTTGGTAACATCTTGCCCAATGATTTTAAAAACAGTTTTTAAAATCAATGACCTACATCTTACCACCATCATTTTGTCAACACACTTTTGTAAACTACATTTGTACAAGTAGCATAATTGTATCTGTAAACCTAATATCCGTACCATACTTGGAGGATTTGAATGGGAGGCCATTTTGGTCATAAGAGGGGTGAGATGCATTTTGTCACTTCTTTTTCCTTATAGTTAAGAACACCGAGCGCAAATAGATATAACTTCCCTTTTTTTTTAAAAACATTTAGGGTGAACATTCACATCAATGTATGAGCTCTTCTAGTTTCTGATTTGGCTCGAGTGCCTCTCATGTTTTTGGCATAAATTCAAAAACAAAAAATAAAAAATTGACAAGCTGCAAGTAATTGCAAGTCGACTCTTCACACATGCAAGTGACAGCCAGCTTACATGATGAGCCAAGAGCATGGCGGTAGGCGAGCCCATCAACTTAGCTTGTCCCATTTAACACCCCTACCATAAATGAAGGATTTCAAGGGGAGGCTGTTTTGGTCTTAAGAGAGAGTGCAATGCCTTTTTTTTATATCACTTCTTTTTCATTATAGTTAAAAAAACGAGGCAGCAAATAGTCATAACTTTCTTATTTACGTTTTTGGTGAACCGCTGTACATACATCAATGTTTTGAGTTTTGCATGTTTCTGATTTCATTTTGATTATTGTTGCTCTCATAATTGAGATTAGGTCTTACTTCTGAACATATTCATGTTGCCTATATACTTTTGATTGTTTCCGACTAGGTTTGCATATAAGGAGAGATAAATTCATAAATAAAGGTGAAGCTGATGGCACCCTTAGTAATAGCACTTGAATAGTGTATAGAGAACATTGTGAGTGACAAATCATCAGTGAACTATGTCCAGTAAAATTGGGACACCGAAGCTATGACAACAGATCTTAACTCATCATAGACTGACTCAAGACAAACTAGAGTTTGGCTCCAAGTTAACCTTATTTCTTTTGAGAAATCTAGTTCATCAGTCGTTCGCCAATTAGCACATAATTACACTGAGCACATTCATTAGCAAAGAAGAAATAAGAAAAATTAATCACATTATTGGAAATGGAAGTTAGGAGTATTCATTCTTAAGCTCAATGGACTCCAATAATTTGGTTTAGAGGTCAAAAAATTTCGCAAATAGTACTCAAAAGTTTTCAGGGCTATCATCCAACTGCTTTTCATCTTCGATATCTACCTCCAAGATTTCCTGAAATAATCAATGTATCCAGGTTATATCAATCTCTAGCAAATCATAGTCTGTAAAGAATTTGCAAGTATATATGTAAAATGGTACATGGTCACACCACAGAACCATATTGTTGGCTAAATCCTATGAACTTAAAATCGATTTCAGTGACTAACGGTTGCAAGCATGCATATAAGTTTAGGCTAAACCAGTTTTTAACCAGTGGAAAATTTGCTGAAAGGGATAGAATGACTGACAGGGATCCTCTGCTTCAAGTAATTGCCAAGCCTGGCCAACACAGTTGAACGTTCATGCCAAAATTTGCCCCCAAGTCTGATCTTCACATAGGGTCCATCCAGATCAGCAAGTTCTGCTTTTCCTATATCAAATTAAATATTTTCATATTATTTATCAAGTTTCCATTTAAACTGAAATGTTGAATTATCAGTTCTACCTAGAGAAATCACCTGTTATGCCCACTGAAGTATCAAAGAGTTGCGCTAACTGCAATGCAAAATATATTCTAGGACAATTGTAAAGCATTTCCAAGTGAATAACTATACAAATGCAGCAAAGGAAAGACTTGCCTCAACTCGAGCATCATCTAAGACCTGCTTAATGTTGTCCTCTGTCAAATCGAGAGGCGAAATCGAGGCTGAAATTGAGCGGTGGCGCTGAGAGGCGGGAACTGCCAGAAATGATCTCCGCCTGTGATATGTCGGTGGCACTGGCGTCATTCTTAACTTTGTTGCTGCATTTTTTTGCTTCACAGCCAAAAAGTTTGATAGGGAATTGCAGGTAGGAGTGTAAAGTGCTGGTATTGGTAGGTGGTGGTGGTGCTTAGGAGAGCGGAGAAGCTTCAATGGCATATTTTCTTTCCTTTCTGTGAAGTACCAGGGAAGAACTGTTTTTGTTATCCTCTTCTCAAGGGAATGTGTGGTGTTCTGGGAACTTACAGTTAGACAATAGGCTTTAGAATAAATGATTTTCTTCATTTATTGAAGTTAGAATTACCTATTTGAAAGTATTTTTTGACTTCTCGCCAAATTGAGTAATTTTTTTTTTTATAATTGGACTAGTTTACAGTTAGCTCAGTAGTAATTGAGTTTTGATAGTTTGAAAAGCCTCATGATTTTAACCACGACATGTTCAATTGTATAACTAATTTGAGTGAAAATGTAAATGTTATTTTACACGTGCATTCTTCGAAACAGATTATAGTGACTTTTGATGATGAATATAACGTTAATCTGACATCCATTATCGACACAATTCCTGGTCCACTTAGGTGATTTCAAGAACTGGTCAAGTCCTAACATATTTAAAAATAAAACATTGCTTTCGAAATAAGTTAATACGATATCAAAGACACACCATTGTATTTTCAAAAATCACATAAACCTCTCCGACTTTTTTATCTTAACGGATTTCCCCGTTTCACACAAAAACAAAAATAAATTTGTATTTCTTATTTTACCCTTCTATATGTGTATTACCTTTGAAATTATTATTAAAACATATTTAAACCTTATTTCTTTCTCCTTTTCTCATTTCTTAAAAGAAATGTTACAAATTAATCAAATTGCTTCACTTGCAATATACATGGATTAAGAGATGGCATGACTCACGAGAAGAATATAAAATCCATAGTTCTTTGAGTCCTTGAATTAATCTCTCTCTTCTTGGTAATAACCTCTGTGCTCTGTTCAAATACAATATTGTGGAATAAACTCTTTGGCAAGAGCCATTGTATTCAACATTTACACTACCAACTGGAACATTCATCAGTTCATACTTTTAGCACTCAATTTTTTAGATTCATGATCTCTATGAACAATGAACATAAAATGAAGTCCAGACGTGACAAAAATATTAGCTGGCTTTGGACACGACATCTTGCAAGCCACAAACCATGTTAGCAGGGACAGCTACATCGATCATTTTTGGATACGACAAGTTCAAATCTGTTAAGAAAACAAAAAACATTGTAAGAACATATTATGATGGAGGTGGCATAACAAACAATTTCCGCCCTTCAGGAATTAAACGTTCATCACTACTTACTTGCCATGATATTTTTAAACGTTTCCTGCAAAAGACATTTCATGAAAAATTAGTTAGACAGACTTACAATTATAAAATTGCTTTTTGGCAGAAAAATGGATTTGATATTATCAGATCTAATTCCCTGTATCTCTATCACCTCATCTTTTGTCAAACGGGGATTATACAGCATCTCCTCTCCCACAGTACTAACCTGAAAAGAAATCGATATGCATAAGCAACGAGAACTAGGTTTAATCGCGTAAACTATGCATTTATAAAAACTGTAAAATTTAGAGTACTTACAGAGAATCCCTTGTAATCATGAGCAGGATACACCAATGTGTCTTTAGGCAAAGTAAAGATCTGTTTTCGGAAAATAATTTGAGAGGGTCACTTAGCAGGCAAAAATTTGGGCAGCGTTGAAACTCCAAAATTTTCTTAATTGCATTCAATTTATAGTAGGTAATTAATCAGTTTCCTTGCCTGTGAATGAACAGACTTGTATAACTGCTCAGAACTTCCACCCTGTAATAAAATTCAGAGTTAAATATAGCTAATTAATAACTACTCTGTGAAACATAAAATGCAAGACTAAAATTAAGTAAAGGAAAGAAAACTTCCCGACATGATTACAGTAATTTTTGCAACTTCAATTTTTGACAAAGGAAGTTCCTATATATCAACTCATTTGGCTTAAACAAAAATTCACAGAGAAAGGTATAACTGACATGAGTGAGACAGTAACTAGTGATTGCTTTGCAATCTGTTGCATTATACACCTACTTTTGAACCATTTTGGCAACAGCTGCATCAATCCAGTTAGACGAGTTAAGGTTTACAAAAAATATGAATTATCAGTGACCAATAATTTACTATTTTCCTTGTCTTTCTGATCACTTAACTCATATGTTTCTAGTACCCAAGAACTGACATATTCTAGTCAGGACCAAGTTGCTACATTTATGGCCATGCCAATATGCTACAGAAAATAAATTATTGTACTAATATAAGCTGATTTTTTAATACAAACTTTCTGAGGTTCCACAAAGCAGTTAAGCAAGAATTGCCAATGTATACAGAATAATCTCATTTGTCTCCTGATTGTGCCCTCCTTTCACTCTGATTATCACACTTGAATAAAAGAAAATAGCTAAGGATCGAGAGAGAAGGTGGAAAAAGGAGGTTAGATGCAAAATTACTTGAGTTCAGGGTTAGAAAAGTAATGAAAAGGACATTCGTAACATATGCCTCTCATTAAGGAATTATACCTGAAAATCTGTTCTGCCACATCCACGTATCATCAAAGCATCACCAGTGAAAGCTATTCTTGGTTGAGGCTGATTATGTCCATCTCCAGTGACATACGTAACACAACCTAGGGTGTGACCAGGGGTAGAACGAACCTGTGATGGTTAAAACCCAAAAGATAAGGAAATGAATGACAGCATGCATGCATATGCAGAGCTATATATATAAATAAAACTGTATAGAAATAGATTGATGTGTGTTTCATTTTAATAGCTAGATTGTTTACCTTAATTCGATATTATTCTTGTAATTTTCAGTTGATTTTTTGCAAGGGCCTCAGCAATCAACACAACACAATACAATCATAGAAGATCCTTTAAATAGGTCTATCGAAATAAAGTTGACACTGAATCCATGGTTTTCAAGGTCACCTAGACAATTTATGGATGAACCTCACCTATGGAAGCATCTAGTTGGCTTTGTTTTCATCTTGCTTGCAAAAGTGAAGAAAGAGAAAATGACAAAGCTGGAGTTTTTACATTGAAGTGGTATAGGATACCATATATTCCAGTCAAAATTGGCATCATGGCCATAAAGGCAATATGTAGGGTGGTTAGAGGGTAATTCCTTGACTTTGTGGGAAGGCTTGGATGTCCCCCCACTATGGTGAGGTGTGGCTGAGTGATGTGGAACGATCAGACAATTGCATGTTGGCCTTGTGTAGGGAAAATTGTAGAAATTTACCAGAATGTTCTACATATTTAACCAAAAATGTTGACAATCATCCACTGATTTTAATTGGTATTGAGATACATTTATTCTTTTACACTTTGATCCTCGTAGAAATAGTAACATTAATATAAGCCCAAATCCTTACAATGCAGATGTGGTATTACTCTTTGAAATACGCATTCTCTATATCGTTTATTTGGACTATAAACCGAATCCATGTGGGAATGTTCACATATACATTTAGAAGCTTGTATACCTCCAGGAAGAGATCACCAAAACATATTTTATCACCAGGTTCAACAAAAAGATCAGCTTTTGCATTACTTGCTTTGGAAATAATAGATTTTACTCCAGGTGCCTTACTCTGCAGGACACAGCCATGTTAAAGAAGAAAGAGTTAGAATGCTGCTGGAGAAAGTGAAACTATTAAACAAAAAAAAAAAAAAAAAAACGCATAACAATAATAGGAACTAGTTCTCAAAAACCTCCTCCCCTCCAAAAGTAAAGGGGAAAAAAAAAAAACAAAAAATGAAGTAATCTGTTCAGTTTGTTTAAAGTACATAGGATGTCAAGACATACCTTAATCACACCAGTTCCAGTTACATGATCAGCATGTACATGAGTATTTATTGCGTATAAAAGCTTCAAACCCAATTCTTTCACAAGGGAAAGATCCCTATCCACTGTCTTGTCAACAGGATCAACCAACTGTATGCAGAATAAACTGCATCAGTATACCCTCAAGTCAAGAGCTAAAGAAAATATTAAGCAGATGAGAACACTTCTTCTGCCTTTTCTTCTACAATAAATGCTTTCTTCTTCTCTTTTTACCTACCTAAACTTTGATAACTGTATTTTCGATTACATTCTAATGTAATAACTACGAGAAATCAAAAGAACCAAAAAAGAGGAAAATTGCATTATTCAATTTGGCTTCATCTGTCACTGTCCAAGTGAAACAAGCTTAAACGAGAGAGAATAAGTTCAATCGAAAGTTTTTAAAATTTAGAAACAAATTTGAATGTGATAAAAGAACAAAACTTTCCAATCACAAGCCAAAAAAAACAAAGATTCAATGAAGCTCAATTTTGCAGAACCTTCTTACTCATACCCAATAAACAAATAGCGAGTACAAACGATTCAATTCCTAAGAAGAATAATTTAACAAACAAGTTTCGTAATAACATGTATAATAAATATAAATTAACAAAAAAACTGACCAGGGCTGGTTTATCAGGATGAGACGCATCAGCAAGAAGGTAAGTGTAAGTAGAAGATTCCTTCTCAAAGAGCTGGCGGAAAAGCAATTTTGACGAAGAACCAGACGCTGATCCCATTTGCGATCGGAACTTGGTAATTCTAATTACAGGAGCAGAAATTGAACGGATTTTGGGAGAAATAGCAGTAGGGAAATGCAAGAATCGGGATTTCAGAAGCATTTCTTAGTTTCGACGATGAATTTAATAGAGTATGGCGATCATATCGACATCTATTTGTCAACTGGTTTTGGGATTATTTTAAGTGAAAATTATAATTGATTTACGTGGGCATATTCTGCCCAAGAATCTGATTCTAATCTAATTTATTACCAATTGGTTGCTTTGGTGACGACGATGATTATCTGGTACGATGTCATTGGTTGATTGGTCGATCACAAGAGAGATTGACAAGGTGATTGGCAGCTAGTTTTCCACTATTGTCCCCTCTGGCAATCCAGCCGAGCGGCTCGTGAGTCGCTCAACGAGCCCGAACCCGCGGCTCGTTTTTTAACGAGCGGCTCGAGGGCTAAAAAATTAAAAAAAATCGAGCTCGTGGGGTGAGCCGAGCAGAAGCTCGGCTCGTGGCCGGCTCGGCCCATTGTCACCGCTAGTGCAAGCCGAATCTCTATATGTCTTAGGGTCCATTTGATAGGCAAAGATGGAGAAGAATTCTAATTTCATGTTAGTTGGAAAATAAAATCCACTGAGCCCATTAGAATTCGTTTTCCACGAAAACAAACAAAATGCATCTTAAAGTGGTTGTACCTTGGAATTCAGTTTCTATTTCCACGTTGCAATCAAACGGCCTAAGTAGAATTCGTTTTTTTCCGAATGTAACATTTTCCATGGAAAATGTGGCAATCAAACATGGATTAATCAATTTGCTTTTCGAGTTCATGACACTTCTAACACTAAGATAAGAGATAAGAAGAGTGGGTCCGACACTGCGTCCGAGGTACTAAATTAAATGAATTGGAGTCCAATGTATTGTCATTTGAATAGATAGTCGAGCCACGTGTACATATGGAAGGAGGAGAGGGTGTTCGAAGTGGCGAAAGGATTGGACGAGATGACAGACAGGAAGCTCAAGATAACAGAGGGAATGACTGAAGTGGCTCATAAGGTGCCCTAGGGGGCCTTCTCTAGATTGCTTGGAATCCAAAGCACTTGACCAAGTACTAATTCTATTAAAACCTCCTCTAAGAATGACTCTTAATATGGGGTCGGTTAACAAGTTGTCTGCTTCAGACTTTCAGCTAATATTACAAATAATGTAGACTTCTTTTCAATAAATTTTAAAATTCACTAATTTGTCAGTACCAAAAAATTTTCCATTTTAGGACAATAATTGAGAAGAAAATATGTAATCTAATAGTGTTGAACATTGCTAGTGGAATGATTTTCTTGGTGAATAAAGCATTTTGGGCACTCTTCTTTACAAGTTAGTTTTAAGGACGAGTTATATTCAAAGTGATTGTTATAATTGGTATTGCAACAAACACCTTTCTTTGGGGACCCTCATTGCAGATAATGCGACCCAAGATGTTACTCCTAGTAGAAGACTTGCACATAATTTCGTAATCTCAATCTTAGTCATTAAATTGTAACATTATTTATTATAACCAAATCAGAATAGTTAATCATCAAGATTCAAAAAGTGCACAATGTATACTGTGGTTTGTGATATTGATCATGACTATACATTAATTTACTTTTCCTTGTATATATATGTACACGAATGATCTGTGCACCCAAAGTTTGACAGTATAATGATCAGCAATCAATGCTTCTTCTTTCCAGCAAGAATTGGTTGAATTTGCAATCTCCTGCTGAAAGCCTCGTTGAAAAGGAAACGCGTCTGAAAAGCAGAAATTATAGGGAGCCATGCCAGAATCGCTATGGGTGCGAAAAGAACTACGCCCATCCCATAATCATAAGCTCGAGCAAAAACCCGAGCAAATTGCCACAATCCCGTTCCCTCAATCTTAGGCCTCAGAGTTTGTGCAACCTGAACGACAAATCAATGTAAATACTAACAAAGGTAGAAAAAGAGTCGGGTAAGAAATCCTCCAAATAGTACACACATGGGCCGACCAATCTCTCCCATCCTCGTCCAAAATATAATACGAGAAAAATGAAGAAATGTGACAGCTTAAACTATAAGGATATACGGAAGTCTTTCTGAACTTACCAATATTAAGCCCCAACCAGTAGGCAGAAAGGCCAGACAACAAACAACCAAATCTCGCACAGATAGATCGCATATGAATGATAGAGCCACTATTGTTGCCATGACTCCAAGGAAAAGAAGGGCTTTAAATAGCCTGAACGCGAGGTGATAACTAGCACTGAGATATTGCCTCCCTACGTTCACAACCTGATAACAAGTTCGTACAGTTAACTTATGTGGAGAAATTTAATGATGTTGAACAATGAAGTATTATGCTACTACTATACATGGCTACACAAATAAAAAATCCACATTATTAAGTTTACCTTGACTAGGAGGAAAATCAGTACGATGACAACCCACGAGAGCACATAAACGACAAAGTTTTTGTTCTGACCAGATATATCTAGATGATAGACCAAACCATATTGGTAAAGGAAAAATCTTAGTGAAAGAAGCAACTCTATTAACCGGGAAGTCAGCCCAGAGTGAAGAAGATGGGCTTGCTCATCATTCCACCAAGACTGCCAGCTTTTATCTTGTTGGATTCCTATCCCACCTTGCTGCTTGATCCATTTGTTCCAATCTTTCCAGTCATCGACTATCTTGCCCCAGTTGAATCCCGAAGGATTAAACAAAAATGGTGCAAACAGCCAAGTCAACGACATGAACCAAATAGCATATGTTATCAACAAATATGCCATGCTACTCTGGTAGGACCGTCTAAACAAATCATAAACAATTAGTAGTAGTAGTAGCTCAAATCCTTTCACAAAATGACTTCGCGAATACAATCTGTAGTTTTCAGTAAAACTTGCATGAAAGACCACCACCTTACGTCCAGTGGGTATATACTTGGCACCCCCGTGAAGAATTGTTCGACCATAATAATGAGATTTTGTTCCATAAGAAAAAGTAAAGAAAACGGAAGCAAGCTGAAGTTGCATGAGAACAAAATCTTTGACGGCAGTAAGAAATCCTCTCTCCAGTCCAATCTCTACAACCATCGGTAAACCCGTTAAGAGCCCAAGCTGGATAAATGACTGAGAAGCCAATGCTGTTTCTAAAGATTCAATATTTTTCACTCTGGCCTCGAGGAGCAGTGCTCTTTGTAGACCACTTAGTACAAGGTAAAGCTGTCCATAAAGGAATACATAAACTCCAATAACTGAAATCTGCAAATCGAAAACACAAATAATCTCACAAAATTAATCAGAAGAACATCAAGCATATCCAAGAAAACAAGAATTTTAACTGAGTCTGCATCAAATATTAAGGGAATGACCTTAAATAATGATCATTTATTTCTCTGTCTGAACTTTGAAGTGAAGGTACTCAAGAGTGTAAAACTATATAATTCCATAATTCTTACCAAGCTGTTAAAATAAAAGCCAATCGTAGTAAAATAACAAGAAAGCATCCGAAAGAAGTCAAATCGACGTCCAAGTCGGTATATATCACGGCTGAGAGTTTGCTCACTGTTGCCATTTGCTACTTTGGCTTCAAACTTCGATATCTGGTTGAGTCCAACATCACGTCCTTTGCCAACTTGCATATACTCGTGATATGTAACATATCCCCGTCGTAGTGTAGTATTGAATCCTAATCATACCAGTTAATCTTGTAACAAAAAATTATAACAGATATAAAAAAAGAGCAACAGCTTTAATTTATTAATCTTTACCCGCAAAGACATCCTCACTCAAGTTAATTGTTTTTGATGCCTTGCTAATTCCACCTCGTGTTAAGTGAAATATTCTATCAAATAGATCTGGATGCCCATAATGGAATCTAACCCTGTAATAAGTCAAAATAATTAATCATAGCTATATATTTTAATATCGGCTGAACTATATAGATAATTCCATCAGGTACTTCGATTCTGCAATGAATAAAACCTGAGCCGTCATATCCATATTTAACTTAAAACAATGATAGTGACAGAAAAGAGACCGTTAAGTTGGAGTTAAAGGAACTTTTGACTTGAACTTCGACAGTTATAAGATTTGTGTGCCTCATTTCTTTTATTTTTTAATTCCTTTATAAGATTTTTGACATCAAATTAACGCATTAATTACCTGAGAGGATTTGCCAGAAGTCTTTGACCAATGGTGACAAAGCTGGTTTCCTGATAGGACATGAACCATGCCAAAGAAGAAACACTGCAGTAGAATACAAGCTATAGTCAAAAAAACATTTTTCATTATGTTCCATGTACGTGATTCTATTTCCCTTATCATATATATATATAGGATTAAATGGCAACAGATATTAACACACTTCCCCAATAAGTATTAGAGAAATGAAAATAAAATTTATAGTTGAATATATTTCCGAGATAGCATTTTGAACATCTTGATTAAATATTTGTTATGATCTTAAACATTGAACAGTACTAAGACCATTTACTGAGGTTCGAGGAGAGAACAAGAACCAGATTTTATATAAAAATTTCTGGTTGATAGAATAACATTTCATCTAAGCATCAAGTAAATAAAACTGAATATACACCTATTTAAAATGTATCCAAGAGATAAGGAGTCTCCCAAAAACCTTAACTGGGAGCCAGTAGTACTGCAAGTTTCTTTAAAATTTTGCATTATTCTGGGAGAATAATACCCATCATCCTTCAACTATTAGCATAAACACTTATTATTGTTTGAGAAAATGAAAATCTTTAGGAAGTATCTTTCCATTTGTATCCCAAGTATATGATGAGGCAACTACTATGTAAAGAAGCCTAGACTAACCTTCCTGTGAATATGTGCTCTCTCATGCCAATTATTGTAGGAGGCCTCCTTCCTTGAACCCGTAGAAATTCTTGTAAGAGATTTCTCATCTTGAGAGATTCCTCGAGATAATTATCCTGTCATAACACTGTCATTATGACAAAGTTCATAGTATATTAATCATTTGAAACTTAGTGTTGGGCATACTTGGTTCATATCAATTGCTTGGAGAGCTTCACCACGTGTGAAAATCATTGCATGGTTTTGATTCTCTGGTTTTCCTTCCCCAATATTTGGAGGTCCAGGGAGCTTTATGCGATATACCTCCTACAAAAGCTGAGTACTTAACAAGGAGAAATTGAAAAACCAAATAAACATTCAACAAATATACCTACCTTGCCCAAACACTTCCATACTCCAATAGGAATTCCATTTGGACCAAATGATTTTCTTATCTGCATTATCTTTGTAGTGTCCCCCACTTCAAAAACTAGACCTCTTCTAGTATAGTTAACACTCCAATTTATAGTGGAGATTTGAAAGATCCCCAATATTCACACTATTCCTTTCCTAATATATTTCATTGCAATATTTCTTCCATTTGTACTTGGTTTAGATGTATACTTTCCTTTTCCCCTTTTTGAGATATCTTGTAAATAACTTTCTTCCCATCCTTTTATCCAAGAAAACAATACAACTTCTCATATACATGTGCACAGTAATCTCAAATCACACTCTTGGCTTCCCATTTACAAACACATACAGCATTTTCACCAACCTATGTTGTGTAGTCAACACCAAAATTACCTTACATTCCGTACACGAACACCTATCCACCTAAAGAAACTAGGATGAAATCTATTTAACAAAACTTTTGCCAATTTTTAGAAGTTATATGGAAAGTCTCTCTCTTTTTGAAGCAAGTATTAGCTAATGCCAAATAATAATCCATATCAAAAGTCCACAATGTTATTATCATCTACTTTTCGAAGCTAAAGCTAAAAGTTTTAAGCAATCTTCCACAGCATAAGTTATATTTCCCTGTATAACCATTAAGCCCTTGTTTGCCTCTTGTTTATAATCGGTAAAATCACTTTTTATCTACATATTTGTGGGACCCACAAGCATTGCACACTTACTCACCACACATTTCTATCTATTTATAATTTAAACCGATTAGAAACAACTCCTAAACCTGCTGTCTCCTCAAACAAAGATCTTATCTTGACCCTTGATTGTTTAATCATACCATCCAGGTCATCCCAAAACTGTTGTTTTGTTGCCTTATCTAATCCTATTTCTGCAGAACACCCACTAATAACACTAAAATGCTCTCCTCCTATTGATAATCTAACTACTGTAATCCTGTTCGTGTCCGTTTAACTCCTACAACCTCACTTTTAATTCTGGTCCAATGATTATTCCTCCAAATATGAAACTTTCCATGAAATTTGGTCTCAATTACGTGATAGTATTTTCTTTCATCCTAATTGTTCTAATGGAGTTATAAGCAATGTAAATATCTTATTACCTGGTCAAAACCGTTGACGGCTTTGACTAATATTGATGAATAAACTTTTTGAGTCCTATCTGCCATGATCTCTTCTTTCTCCTCGACATAAGCAAGACGCAAAGATGGATATCTGTAAGCAGTTGATGTACAGATGAAATCATACTCCAAGGAAACCGTGAGCCGGAAATTTTTCACGATATATCTGTAGACTAGAGATAAGTACCTTATCATCAATTCAAGTATGTCTTGAGCCTGTGCGTCTCCAGAAGCTTTTTGTGATCCATAAATTTGGCAAGAAACAACATGTGTGAATTTCATATCTACCATGGCATCAAGCTGTGCTGATAACGTACCATTTTCTCTATCAATTGATTCATAACCTTGAAGAATATCTGGCAAACAGATCAGACACAGTGAATAAGTCTCAAGCTGGCTCTTGAAGTATTTGTAGTACAATTACTGAACTGGAAAAAATTAAAAATAATTATTTAATTCAGCAAACCATCATCCTCGGCCATGTCAAGAAAAGCTTGCAATTTTAGGGCTTTTCTGCAGTACATCATTCCTCTGACTGTTGTAACATAAGAAAATAATGTCAGTATAATCATTTATTTAAAAGTAAAATGTTCAAGATAAAAAAATAAATTAATAAATCCGTATCGTCCCTAACAACTTAAACTATTAGAAGAGGTAGTCCCTCAATTTGGTATTAGAACAGGAAACTATCTAGAATTTGAATCGCGACTCAACTATGAAATTTCATGCATCAGGCTTTTTTATAGAAAGTGCTGCACATGAGGAGCGTCTTGTGAAAATACAATATACGTTAATAAATTACTCCAATCTAACAGTTTCATCTTTTAGATGAGGTGGTCATTCAATACAAAATCAATTAGAGGAAATTTTTAATCTTTATAACTTACCTGTCCTACTTAAAGTTTGCCCTCGAAAAGATGCCCAATCTCTTAGTTTGTCCTCATTGATTTTATTATTTTCATTTAGTTCTTCACATCGCATACGTTCCAGAAAATTTCTCCATTCATCTGAGAGCACATAGTGAAATATTCAGTTAAAAGAGAAGTGTCAGACAACATTATATGCAAGAAAGATATGTTCCACCCTTAATACTAAAGCAGATCCATATATAGTAACCTGGATATATCTTTTGCATATAAAAGCTAATAGGAACCCCTTCCTTGCTTGTGTGAAGCTCCTTTTTTGAAAACTTGACTTCTTCCATAAAGTGCGGAGTCAAAATGCTGCAATAGAAAGAAGATCAACAGTTTGAGGACAATCCATGTTTGTGGGTTATCTGAATCCAGACTAAGGTCCATGATTATAAAATTCAAAGCTCAAACAGAATTATGGGAGTTATCATCCATTGATAGCTACAATATCAATATAAATCAGAGAAGAAATTTAGTTGAATAATTATCTGATTGAAGATCACTTTGAGATATTAGCAAATGAATTGATATCTTAATGAGGAACATAACTTGATACGGACTATATTGTTATTCTTCTTTATATATAATTTGTCATGAAGAAAGTTAAAGTGGATGGGACAGTATCCAAACATAGATAAATTAAAACAAAAAAGGAACATAATATATTATTGGTGTGCACCTGAATGACAACATATTGCGCACTTTTGGAGCTTTAGGCATATCCATAAAGAGAGAAGTAGAAAAATACGAAATCCGTCTCCGAGCCTCCAAGTTTGAGGGTATGTACATTGCTTTATCTTTGACGGTGAGCAACAAATGAAAGCGGTTAATCTATTTCAAAAAAGGGGTTCATTCATTATATTCATATTGATGTGAACTTGTGTACATGCCTGTGAAAATGTAAGGTGTATAATCTACCACGTGAAAGAAGAAAATGATCTTAACCCAAGTTGTGGACCAAAAATTTGTCATTACTGACTAGAATCAAGGTACCTTGTCCATTAAAGGGCCAGAATCCGGCAGAGGAAAATGGATAGAATGCTTTGAAGCAAATAATTCTGGTTCATGCTGACTGAAAAATTCCATATCTTCCCCCTCTAATTGCTGAGTGTAAAGCAAATCCAAAGTCCTTTTACATTAACAAAGGGGACAGTATCTCAATCACGAACTAGAATGTAGAAAAATAGTAGTCAATAGACTTGGAAACTATTGCTTAGGTATGCTAACCTGGAACCATTTACCAACAAATCATTTGTTACAAGCTCAAAAATATCTTGAATTGCCTTCACAACTTTATAGTAATGGCTTTCATTCCCCTCAACCTTAATCAAAGAATCACATCACTATGGCATGAGAAGTGGGGAATTGTGGAAACTAAGGTAAGCTTAAAACTCGGCAAGTGATGTTTTACCAGAAGCTCAACCAACTCAGTACATTTAGCATGTAAAGCTGGTAATTCACTCATATGTAAGTCCTCAACAAGTGATGATCTTCCAATGCTTTCCTCGATCTCATTCAATATACCAAAAATGATACTGAAATACAAGAGAATCCAAAGAGAAGGTAATATGTCAGGAATTGGAAGTGAGATAGTTGAAATTTTTAATGACAACATGAAATTGTTTTTGGGAAATCTGAATCCTACAGTACCTTCTTTCCAGGTCACCGACCACAAGGATGTCCAACATGCACTTCAGAGATTCATAGCACTCAATGACAACTAAGTACACATAATTGTCCTTTCTAATTCTTTTCAAAAGATTGTGATCTCCCCCCTTAAAATCTCTTGCAATGCTTAGAGCTATTGACAGCTATAAAGAAAAGAAGAAACCTTACAAGTCATAGAAGCGTAAACTAGCACATTAAAAAATGACTTTGAAAGTGCACAAATACCTTATTTGCTAAGAGGAATACAGGCCAACGGATCTGGCCAGAAAATAACTCTGTTGAGACAGGTATTTTCATCAAATCCATTTCCCTGATTCCAGTAACACGGTTATGTTATATATCATGTTTGGACTAACAAAAGACAAATCAGAAAAACATCCGATAAGACATAATTAACCTGTCGCTTATCAGGTCCTCTTCACGGAAGCTGCTAATGATTTGGTTCCATACAAGGACAAACTTCACAGCCCCATTCTTCTCATTTCCTGAAGCCTGGAACTCACCTCAATTCAGACAGAAACAATATACTTGTCATAGTTGTACTATTTCAGAGTGAACAAACCTTTAGAAATTTATGGTGGAAGATCCACTTTTTGATCCCGTCTTTATTATCTTTTATCTGTTTTGGAATAAGGCAGGCATTAAATGCAGATGGCAAAGTGTCAAATCTACTTCGTAGCATTCCTTGTGTTCGAATCTGTTTGAAACAAGAGGATTAAGAATACTATCATTCTGTTTATAAGAAAAAGAAGGTTATAAAAGAAATGGGAGTTGTGTGTACTTCACCAAGATGGTGCAGAATCCCATAAACACCACCAAACACAGCACAGTAAACAGAATACCATATTTGTGCATCCATGAAATACACCTAAATACAAGAAAAATGAATATGATCTTAAACACTTGTGATGAAAAGCATCTTGGATGAGTAGTATAGATCAATTATGATAAAAGCATTGATTCTGGTAGGTCTTTAGACTCTTACAAGTATAATGGGAGACCAAATAGCAGCAATGGCTCCAGCATTGTTCTTCACTGGATTTAGAAAATTAACATCAGTTGATGTTCACAAATTAAATTTCTATAAATCATCTCAACTGTTTAAATTGCATTACGGAAAATAGGGGGTCATTACGTTTTGGAAAAAGCTCATGCCAGTCATAGTTTTTAACCCCAATTCTCATGATCTGTCTTGTAGGGGATATGAGCGGTTTAATCTGCACAATGTAGGATAAGTAAATTTATAAGCCTGCATGATCTTTCCTTCACATCATTACACTCAGAATAGGTCATGTATGAACTCCAAGGCTTAGTAATAGTACCTAATACTCATTTTGTAAATAGTAGAAACATGATTGTTTTCTTTTACAAGTAAAAGTTTTTCAAGGGTGCAAAATCATAAATTATGTCGACAAAAAAAGTGCCTTGCTAAGGTAACACAACAAGACCACAATCTTTACCATGCAAATGGATCAACTCAAACTGTGTCTTGGCTAATTTAGTCATCCGCATAAGGATTGACGAACAATGTACTTGATTATACCAGGTTGTTGAGAAAAGCAAAACAAAGTAAAATTACTCACTTCGAATGTATAGCTAAATGAAAATTTGCTGAGGAATAACAACACCCAGAATAATGAGTACCTAAAAGCAACAAAAAAAACACGCTAATGAACAAGATCGAGTAAAAATAAAGATAGAGCAGAAAACTTTTGAGTCTATGAAGTATAAAAATACTTTAGGATAGATACTTGGCTCTCTTGCATTCCTCTTCCAATGTATAACCTAGGCTATAAAATGTGGAGAAATTCGTTAAATGTCATGAAAGCTTGGATTAATAACTATATATACAAAAGCCGAAGGAATAAATAGATTACAAAATCAAAGTAAATACATTCCAATGCTGGAAGGATATTAAAAGATAAGTATCATAGAGTACAACATGACAACAATGATCCAATAACAAGTATAATAAGATAGAAAATAAAAGTGAAAAAAAAAACTCTTGACCATGGACAAATCAAAGTATTTGCCCTGTGTCTCGTGATGCAGAACTATAAACCAGATAACTATGTATTCTAAAATATAAAACAGATGATGATCTGGCTATCTTTATTTTTGGATACTCCACCTATTTGTTGATCTGAAACAGGAACTGAAGCTGGTGAAAGAATATTGAAAAAAATCTATCGTATAACAGACACCAATAAATTGTCCAATATTCATATGTAGTGGACTCAAAACTCCAACTGTAGTTTCAATTGAAGCAAATCCAGAAACATCTCAAAATGTTATGAAAAGGACACTGAATTCTTACTTGTGTCCACAGAGTAAAGATTGTACATATTCGAGTGTTGGAGGTCTCAATGTATTTTCCAACCACAGGCACAAGAAAAAGGACCATACTGACTGCATTGGTAGTTAAGTAAAATGCAACTGCAACCATGTACGAAGAATAGCACCACTCTCCAAGCCAGCTACCATTTTGCGTGGAGAAACAAGTGTATTTTCTTCTATATCTAGAGTATAATACAGGAAGAACAATTGTCCATATCATGGCCAGAACCACCTTAACCACATTTTTTATACGTTGAGCAGAGTCCATTGTGTATCTTGCTTTCCATGTGAAGGCAATGTCAAGAATAGCTGCAATATGAGAAATCTTTTCATACTGATTGAATACGTACACTGAAAAGGAGGCTGATAAATAGTAATGCTAATTGAACACTATAACTTCATAGAGAAAGAGGAAGAGAACACACAAATTAAGCTTCCACAGTGAACACTCCATTGTAGATATGGAAATAGTTGTTCAAAACAGGGGAAAAAAAAAAAAAACCAGCTAAGCAAACAAGAAACTTTACCCTAAAGTATATATTATAATCATTGGAAACAGTACTAGAATAGATTAATAGCTTCCAAAATAATCATAGAAGGCTAACTTGGGAATTAATAAATTAAATTCCACAAATATGACCAAATATTATCCTAAAAAATTTCCCTTGTGAGTCTTGTTGGCTCCGAAACACCTAGGAAAAGATGGAAACATCCAATGAATGCACCTTTGATTTTTAATCGTGAAGAATTTTATGAATCCATTCAAAGGACTAAGATTGGTTCGGAAAAGTTGAGAAATGTATACAGAGTTTTGCGCAATCAATCAAATTTGGAAGACTGAAGAAAGATTTTCTAAGACAGCAATTTCTATGGGACCAAACATTGGACTAGAAGAAACAACATTTACTTAAACTAAGTGGCACCGCGATGAGAATGTGATGATGGATTTTCTAAAATGAAGAATGAGCACATGCCGGAGTTAATTAAGGTAGCACATCCATGTAGCTAAGCCCATATAAATTGAGAATAAAAATTTATTAAAGTTTTATATGTCTTTTATTTGGGTTAATATATTGAAGTTAAAGAATGCAATCATCATCTATGAATCTGTTGAATCACACTGACTCTTCAGTTCTTCTCATTTCCTTTAAAACACCCTTCCCTCCCAGGGCCCCACAGCACACCAGAATAAGTAGCTAAAAAACTTGTCAATTGACTTCCATAAAATGACTTCCCTAAATTAGTATACTAAAGAATTTTACTTCATTTGAGGAAATATCGAATGGAATGAATTGCCTGTACCATGTACTGTACCTTGAATTAGTTTGAGAACCGCTGATGTGATGAAGATGCTCATAACATCCTCAAGTATTGTTGAATCAAATATTTGTAATGGAGATTCTAAATCATGAGATGCCATAATTATTAATGCCTAAGAGAAACCAAGAGAAAAGATTTAGTTATCCAGATATCCTTTATAAGGTATAAACAGTAGATTCTTGAAAATCACCTGAAGGGATAAAATAAGAAAGCTCCACATTCTATCAAAGCTTCTGAAAATCTGCCAAAATGAACGTATCTCTACAAAATTTGTCTTTCCTAACCATTTTGGCTTCCGCGTTTCATCCAGTGGGGCCTGAAATGTATCGATGCACAGGTGATTGAAGGTTTTATAATATTAGTCCATGCTGGTTCTTATGTTGGTACTGGCTGATTATCTGCTCGATAACAGAGACAAATAAAAAGAATGTAACTTAAAATTATGAAAACCACTTTCTGAAACCATTTTTTTCTAGAACAAGATCACTAAAATGTGAAAATAATTTATAATTTTTTTCTCCCATGGAACATGAAAAAGCACAAATGCAAATTTGATTACAACAAACTATCAGGAGATAATTCGCATATAGGGGAACCTATTGGAAGGAGTCAACATGGCATCTGTCTTGCGATTATAATGTGCATGTGTAGTTCGAAAAGTATGGCTTACTCCCATTTCTTCATCTTCATTTATATTGCTTTTCTTTCCTTCACTTGTCCTGAGTGGTATCCAGGATTTCTTCTTTTTACCATCGTTTAACGGCTGTACACAAAAGAAATCATGGTCTAAACGCATGGGCCAGCCTATTTCAAAGCAATTTGGAGACCTGAAATTTTACCAACAAGCACATGGAAACAACTGTCACTGGTGAAAAATCAGCAAAACTACATATTCAAGTTAACCTAAGAATAGAGTTTTGAGTGTTCTTACCAGAAAAACTCATTTAAGTCATCATAGTTCCTCCATGTTGAATGATCAGTTGTTCCATCTCTGTTTTTCATAGCTTCCTTCAGTGATTGGTGAAAAACATTAGAGACCATGTTAAAAACGACATAGGAAAATGCACTTGTTGTTTCATAGTACCTGACTTATAACCTCATATATTGGAGAAACTACAAGATTAAGGAATGCCTCAGTTCCTCCACCATATGCTGGCATGAATCTTTCTCCAGTAATCATGCTTACAGCGCCAGTCAATACATTATGCATTTCATATGCCATCTGAAAGAGAATGCAAATGGGAAATAGAAGTAAAAAAATACGACTAAATTAACAGTAATATCACATGCATGAGCTCTAAACCCAAACCCATCGAATTAAATTAAAATCAGAGAATTTATATTAACAGATAACCTAATATTCAAATAGTCTTTAACCATCATGTGAACCAAAAAGAACAAACTGCAGATTTCATCTAGTTGAGAACGAAGGATAAAGCATATTGACTTTGTGATAAAAGTTCCCTAACTAGTACTACCTTCTAGTTCTACTTTTTTAAATTAGTTAGAAAATGAAATTTGTCAATCCCCATAAGCCTGAACTCTTAGAGGATGGCATCAATCATTGTACATCTAAACATATCCTGTTTAGTCCTTATTTTCCATCTCACTAGCAAGACGAAAGGAGTTTTAACCAAACTAGAACTTCAGAATGTGACTCTATCTTTACCAACAACTCTATGACAATATGAGAAGCAAACAAGAAAAAGTACATAAAAAGGAAGAAAGATGTATTCGTTCAGATTTTAGCAACCAAACTTTGAAAATAATTTATTCACAGGTTTCATGGGAAATCTAATATATCTGTTTCAGAGGCCAGCCACTGAATCTGTATCTCTATAAATTTGGCAAGCAATGTCTACTCCTCTGAATATGGTGGAGTGTGGGGGAAGAGAATCTGAACAAAGATGACATCATGCTAAAATATTAAAAGAGTGCCAAAAACTAGTAAACCTTAATGCTTCATGCATTATGGAGTCTTGAAATTCTGAAGTTTGATCAAGAAAACACTAGTGATCAAACTACGTATTAGAAACAATGTTCTCAAAATTGAGTACTGGAAAATAGAAAATATATCAGTGAAGAAACTGATAGCAACAAAATCTCAACTTACGTGGTGAAATATGTAACAGAGGCACTCTGGCATAAACCTTAAGTTTGCAGCTTCACCCCATATGAGAAGATAAAGTGCTATGTACAGAAGTTTATATTGTTGTGCTTCCTGTTTTATAAATGGTAACCTGCAAAAGAAAATAAAGTACAATATGGTGTTACTGAAAATGAAATAGTAAATGAAGTTGGGTGAAGAAGAAAATGAGGAATATAGTTTCATGAACAGTTCCATGTAGCAAAAGACATGTTTCAGTTCAAAGAATCTTACTCAATGTTGCTTTTTTTGCCCAGAAATTTGCACCAATCCTTATAATTTTTGAAGAACTTTTTCAATAGTCCATCCACAACTCCATCCCCTATCTAATATCCAAAAGCATAGGGAATTCTCATGGAGAAAAAGGACAAAAGGAATATATGAACTGAAATTATGTTACAGTACTTGGCACACCTTTAACGGTGATGCTTCCTTGTGAGTTTGTCGAATGTGGGTATTAGCAAGGAGAAGGATTAAATGCTCCCTCTGGTTGGCTACATTTCCTTTCTGACAAGAAACAAACAGTGCCAGCATAAATAGTAGAACACAGATATACTTTTCACTGGAAGATACAAAAATTGGAAAGTGAGAAATCAATGATACAGAAACTCATTAACCAATTCTCTATCATATTTTAAGCTGTTTTGCTTGAATAAATTAATATAGAGCACGCGAAAGCAAAATTAAATAAACAAATTACAAGTCAGAAGAAAGAAAAACCGGGAAAAGCAGGAATACCTGAAATCCGAAGCAAAACTGAAGCCAATCAAACAGATCTATGTAAGCTGCTCGTCGTTTCAAATCTTCCACAAATGGTAAACCACGAACACTGCGAACAGCAGCCACTGAAGTTTTGATCTGTAGAAGTCTATATTTTATCAGAGGTCATTTCATATATCACAGAGTAATCACACTGCAATTTAACTTGCTGATTTACTCAAGAAAATGGATTGCCTATAGAACTGTCTGAATAAACAACATTCTGCTGTTAAAGCAGTGAGATCCTTAATGACATGTAGCAATTTATGCTTTGCAAGAATAGCCATGTTAAAAGAATGTGAGTAATTAATTAAAGAACATCAGACCTCAGGAAGTTGCATTATTGCCTGATGGACACCTCCCCTATCAAGAGGAAGGATGTTATATGGCACAAAATATTCAGACTTTGCATTAATACTGTCAGTCTCTGCAAGAGCCTGTCAGAAGCAAAAAATTGAAACAAAATATCTGATATAAGAGTGATTTTCTAGATAGTTACGAGTTTTATGGTCGGTTTTCCCAGGAGATTTTATTAAGTCTACCAAAATATGAGAATGCTAGAATAAGGGGAAAAAGGAAAAGGAACACAAAGAAAACCTGGGAACCCGCTGCGGTGGTAACTGTAGTTAATACTTCGTCTAAAACTTGTGCAATGGCATGTGCTTTGTTCAACTTATCTCTGTGAAAACATTCATATTTATTTCATCAGAAAAAAAAAAAAAAAAATTGTTTTGTATAGTTCATTCGAGCAAATGAACATCAGCATATCCCAGCAAAGTAGAACAAGTCACCTATTTTCCAAAGTACATTCTCCACCATGTTCGATAATGTAGTATTTGTATTCACGATATACACGTCTTAGTTCACGCAAATCACTCTTTTCCTTTCTTTTGTTAATTGTAACTTCTTCATCCTGCAGAAAAAAAATGTGTTTAAACTGGAAATTAGTAACATATGCTACAAATTAAAAGTCTCTTTGAAAAAAGGGAAAAGATCTTGGAGACATCTTGTTTTCCGCATTACTGTTCTCAGTTTGGACTTAATTGATAGGCATAAAGAAATAAACATAAATGAACATGCCATAAATCTTTAGTGATAACAGAAATAAGAAGTGAATAGGCCTTTCCATTTTGCGGAGCCTAAAAATGCTCCTTAGTTACATGATCAGAAACGATTCTGCTCTGTCTTCAGAGGGGAGGTAAAAATGGCAATACTTAAAGATACAATCCAATGTAAAGCTACTTCAATTATGACAACACAGTTTGGCAATGCTTTATTAAGAAATTTGATTAAAACTCCAACTATGCATCATAATGCTATGTTTTTACCTTTATCATGATCGTAAGTGGCTTTATAAGATGTGAATTTTAAAGCGAGTATGAATTAAAGAAATATCTCAACACAACAACAACTGAGGCTTGAAGTTTAAAATTACCTGTTCAAGCCGCTGGAGAAGAGCAGTTTTGAATTGTCGCACCCCCCGACCACTTGAATTTCTGTCCAAGTTATGTGCTACTTCAAAAGCATGAAATCGACCTGACCAGATAACTTGATCAATTCTCCTTTTCACAAAGGTTCTCAAATATTGAGAAAAAAGGGCTAGTCTTTAATTAATTTCCTACTCTAAACTTCTCGAGAACTCCTATTACCAAAATTTTCCTTGAGAAATTTAATCAACTTGGAAAAACATGGATCGACTTTCATTTCCTAGGATGCACAAGTGATAACTAAATCCTTCCCAAACTAAGATTTTACATGAACCTTGCAGGATCCTCTGATATCAAAAAGATTTGCAGAACACTACAGAAACTGATAGTTTATAGTTCAGTCCATCAAATTCTGAGACATTTATAACAATTTGTACCAACATTGAGTACAATAGCACTGCCACCTAGTAGCAATTTTCAAAATACACCAAAATCATTATATAAAAAGCTGAAATAAACGCATAAAAATCGAATCAAGTCAGTGCTACACAAATGATTAAACCCCAATACATCAAAATCTAGTTAATACATGCTATAACTTGGACTAAGTAGCCCAAATTATCTCCACCAAAATTCACAATAACTCAACACGTAAAAAGCTTCAATCTTTAACTAACTATACGAAGACTTACAAAGATAAGCCACACGAGGCTCTTCACTTTCAATCTGATTCGCCACTCGAAGAAATTTTTGAATATGAGAAACCAAAGTAACGGGCAACTTCTCACTATCAAATGGTTCAGGCACATGTTCTCTCCCATAAGTGAGTGATCTTGTAAATGGCCTTGTATCACTTGAAATATACGTTCTTCCATTGCTTGTACTAGCAATGTCATTTGTGGGTTCTGCAAGAACAATCTCCGCCATTGCTTGGAGAGGCAATAGCTTAGTGGTGAAGAAGAGTGGTGAGAATGCATGGAAAATGGAGTATTTACAGAAAGGGATCTTAGGTGTATATGCATGATCTTGTTGCTAATTTTCAATGAGTTTTTTTTTTTTTTTTTTGCTTTTCGTTGATTGCTTTTTGTTTATGGGATGTAATCTTTTTCGCTTTTGCTTTTGATTTGAGGAAAGAATTGGTAAATTTGTGACATAGTGAAGGAAAATGAAAAGGGATTTGCATGAATGAATGAACTTCTTTTGATAAGAGTGATTGGAATAGGCGGGTTCTTTACTAGTGTCAAAAAACTTGCCAAGGAAAAAGCCAAAATGGGACCAAAGTCGTTCACTACATTAAGGCATTGACTTTATTTCTTCTTACTTTAAAATTACTAATAATTCAGTGAATTAATATTTTTTCTTGTTTTTATCCTTCAATTATAACACCTTTTGTTCCATGAGATTGAACAATTAGCAAAGTTTTTTTTAGTGAAAGCACCAAAAATGAACTTTTATTATAATTTATTGCTTTGAACATTCGACGAAATAAAATAAGGGGTACAGTCGATCCAGTTGCAAGTGAATCGAAAAATAAGTAACAAAAAAAGCAAGTGAATGGATGATACAAAATAACAAGAACTACACCATACTTCACAAAGCAAAACTACAAAGTCAAAAATTAATAATTCATTTTAAGCGAACAAGTGAGTACGTTTTATGCATTGAATGAGTTGAAGTGCATCGTTTTCCACCATGTAATGTTGAAATCCTGTCTCCTTCGCAACACACTAATCCTTCCCCAAAGTTCTAATACTTCGAGATGGAGAGTGAAAGCCGACTATCCTTCTTGAACAGTTCAGTGTTACGTGCGCAAGAAGAAAATGTATTAATTGTATTTTATTATAGGAAAAATAAACTTACTTCATCCCTTCGATATAGCCATAGACTACATAAGATACCTTACAAAAATAATTATTCTAATAAGGATCCCAAATTTTACACACTGGCAGCGGTAATTTATCAGAAAGCTACTTTTAATTGCCTACTGTAAAGAAGAAATCTGCTTTAAATATGTTCATTGTGGTCTGTAAGTGTCTTCCAATAATTCAAGATTTGTTTGGATTTACTTTATTTCAGTTAATTAATAAGTCGTTTCAGTAGAAAATCTTAATTTTTAAATATAATTATCATAGTAAAAAAGTTTCAAATTCAACGTTTCACCTCCACCTTTTAAAAAGAACTCCACAAAACAACATTAAATACAACTTTAAGTTAAAGATAGACAGTACATATGTTTGGGATTGTTGACTAAATTGATTGTACGGGAGCATTTAGCAAAATTTTAACGTGCACTTCTACCTTGTTCGGCCATCTCAAATCCGTAGTGCCACACATACCTCGAGTAGAAGTAGGTTTTAAAGTGATTAAGTCAAACTTTGAGGTGACCTAATACACTTTATAATTTTTTATCGTGTCAAGCTAAACTACCTTGTAGAAAAGAGCGGCACTGTATAGGGAGCAAATCATCCACAATGCAGATTGTGACAGGCCTTCGAAGTGTCGATTAGTTATTTCGAACTTGACATATTCTATGGAGATTCATATAAATTCAATATGATACAACTTATGAGTACTAAAAAACCTGCCAAAAGTAGATTAAGACCATAATTTTACTAATCAACATCAGAAAAAGCTACTTATAATTACTTTTTACCTTAATAATCACCTTTTTCTCAAGGAAAAGAACAACACGCCACGCCTTCATGTGTGTGTGACGAGAGAGTGCGTGTGGGACATCAACTTTATTAGCAAAAGTTCGTGCATCATAAATTATTGACATCCTAATACCATAAAGAATTAATAAGATATACTTGCTGGTATGTAGACCCTTAAAAAAGAAGAGTACAAATATTGACAAGTGGTGTGAACGAATTTTCTTCCTTCCTCCCTAAGAGTATAGGAAAGATATATTGGCAAAATTTTGGTGCAATTATAAGTCAAAATTAAGATATATTAATGACTTCAAAAGTCATGTACACGTTAGAACGATAAGATGAATTCTTCCTTAATTCTATCAAGCATTATCAAACCTTTTTATTTTATTTTTAGGAGGCTAGGGGAGCAATAGACCATGCCTCTGTTTGGTGGCGATTGAAATTAGATTTTTTTGTAGGTTTTGATAAAATTTGATGAAATGTGTGGTTGAAAAGTTATGGAACCCAAGAAATATATAGTTAAAATTGATTGTTGATTTAGACTTAAATTAAAATCTGAATTTTAATCACTATTGAATAGGGGCTAGGTAAGTTTGCAAGCTTGGCGACCCAAGCTGGTCATAACACCCGGCTCATCCGCAAGCCATTGTAACACGGGAACTAACCAAAAAAATTGAACACTCGTGGACTAGCCTAGGCTCAGCTCGACTCAGCATGTAACAAATTGGCCTCATAGACTGAGAAGAGCCAAGACTGGCCTTGTCGAATGAGCTGAGCCTTAATCCTTGTGAATCAAGTCGATCCAACTATATTAAAGTCCATGAAATAACTGTGAAGTAATTTGATTCCAAACTATTAAAGCTTTAATAGAAGATTGGCCTTGTCGAACGAGTTGAGTCCTGATCGTCCAATGCACCGAGTTGAGCCTTGATTCTTACGAATCAAGCCGAGCTGACTCTGCGTATTAAAGTCCGTGTAGAGACGGTAAAGTAATTTAATGCAAAATGATTTAAGCTTTAATAGAAGTTTTAATTTGTCATCTTATCTTTTTAACACTCTCCTTTTAATTATACTTAGCTTTTGCTTAAATTGTTATTTTCCAATCACGAAAAGCTCTAATATTATTGTTGGACTTTTGTGGAACATGCTGTAAATTGAATTTTCATATCAAAAATTCATGAGAAGCTGCTAAGTAGATTTTTATTTCTAGTTATAAAATCTTAAATAACCTTTAAATATTTCGTTATTTGGAAAATCGTCATAACTATAACGTATTTCTAAAGACACGTTGTGACGTACAATGTTTTGATAAAAAATATCAAGTTTCTAGTTTTTGGTTCGACTAATGCTTGTATTGTTTTAATGGTTTCACGTGATCAATTATTAAAAGATTATAATTTATTTTGACAAACTGGCTCTAACTCTATTTAACTATCTCGAGCCTAACGCTACTATACTATGCTCAAATACTAAAGGTAAAGATACGTAGTCTCGACTGTCTAAGTACTAATGTTACATATTAAAAAATGATGAAGATACAGATCCAACCTTGAATTCTATATGAGAAAGGGTTTCCCGGGTAAGCATTTTGTGGCATATGCCCACAAGTTTCATTTATTCTACGATCATATCTAAGATGTATTAGTCGCTCGAGTGGAAGTCAAGATTCCAAAAGGAAACATGGAGACTGAACTTTAACCAACATTTGATAGAAATTTTTTAAAGGTTTGAAATAAAAATAATGGATATGCAGCATCCGAAATGAATTGGCTTATTCTATAAAGGATCAGATCTCTAAGATTTATTAGTCCCTCAAATGGAATTAGTCAAGATTCCAAAAGGAAAAAGGTGATAGAACTTGAACCAACATTTGACAGAAATTTTTTATTTTAAAAAAAGTTGGGTATGGTAATTGATGTGCGGTTCCTCATGTGCAAATAATTCTCGATGTGAAAACAGGGGATGCGGCTGATGTTTGAAAGACAAATGTAACAGATATGCAGCGTCCAAAATGAATTGGCTTATTCTATGTGCTCGAACTTTAGAAAATCAAGATAGATCTAGACATATGAAGTTCAATTCTTTACTATTAAAATGTACACAAATATCATGTATTTCCATAGCAAGAGAACAATAAACTGAATCATTTTTTTGATCCAAAGACAACAAAAATGAGAAGCTACTAGATTTTAGCCATATGTAGTGTACTGATAAGTTTCTTGCCACAAAGATATATATCCCATCTCCTCCAAGGGTAGCCCATAATCTTGTGAATAATCCTCAATCCCTACAAGTTCTTCTACACCATGCTCCTTCATCAAATAATTTGTTATATAATCTCTTGTCCAACTAAAATCAAGACTACCAGATGATGTTGAACAACTGTCCATTAAATCAAAATCAATTGATGGGCAATCATCCACATAGCACTCTTCATATGTCTCTGGCATCGAATTATAATCCAAAATCTCTTCTTCTAAAGATTGGATTACATATCTTGACATTTCTTCGTCTCCACCCTCTATTGGTGACTCCTCAAGTAATGACTCGAGAAGGGCACCATCGATATCTGAGAACTCGATATCGTTCAAGTCAGAGAAAGAAGTCTCAATTACTACAGTGCTAGCCATAATGCAAGAAAGAAAACAAGAATTAGAGATCAGAAAATGAAATGCAATGTATAGACAGGATGCAAATTATGAAGGAAAGTTTAGTTTATATAGGAAGATTTTACACAAATACCATGTGACAGTGTCCCAAGATGTTCCCACTGTTCATGCACATATACCTAATCATGAATATAATTGATAGATGAACTTACATTGGATCAAAATAATTTCATATTTTATTACAACAACCATTCATGTGCAGCTAAGATTGTTAATAATTACGTGTGTTTGTTTCTTAGTTGTTAATCAAGGATTTAAGTATTTGGTTTGTTTCACAGTGGGAGCATTAATTGTTTATGTGAAACACTACTATCCTAAGGTTTCCCTACATGATGCTGATTATTAATATGAATACTCTATTCATAGGGAACCTTCTGGCCATGTTCATGACACAATATTACATGACTTAACTAAACAATACAATTGACAATAATTTTAACTTTCGTTTAATCCGCTTCACCGAAAGTTTAAAATATTACAGCATTTTCAAGAGACTTTTGCCTACTATCATATTCTATTAAATAAAAAATTCTTTAAGAGTTTAGAATGTTCAACATTTTTAAGAGACTCTCTTAATATAAGATACTCTATATTGTAGAAAGTCAATATATAGAAACAATCTCCAAGGGACTCTATTTAACTTTTTAAAATTGAGAATGAGTTTTATTCTATAAACCCACTCTCTATTCTTAATTTATCATGATTGTAAATTATAAGTTGTAGATTTCAATACACCACTTTTCAAAATATTCAAACCATATTTGAATTGGTTGAACATTGACATAAAAAATATGTTAAATTAAAATATGATGGGGAATCAATACATATTTCTTGGAAAAAGAAGAAATGAAGATACAGAATAGAAAGCATTGTTGGAGTATATAAAAAATTGTATTCTTTGAATTTAAAAATACTCGCTATTGTGTATGGCTCTTAAAAAAAAAGGAATATTTGTTTGCTAAAGGTTTGTTTGCTTAAAGAATATTATGGTACATAACCTGTTATGACATTTACAAGATATAGTTAGAGATGTATAGTAAAACATATAATTCGTTATATTCGAGGAACAACTAATTTAAGGTTTGTTTTTATTTAAACTTAGAACTAGTTCGTTAGAATGATAATTGGTATGTAATTTATGAGATTTCAAATATTGTTATTTCGAAGGTCGATTAATAATATTAGAAAGCTCTAATTTAGAGATTTCAAATATTGTTATTATTGGGAGTAATGAGTTTTACTCCTTTTATCTTGACTGAGATTTTGTTAATTTTCTTGAAAATGTTTTTCATGAAACAACTATTACAGCATACTTAAAGAATAATAATGTCATCTTTTTTAATTCACTTAGCATTTTTTGTCACTGAATTTTTTAGTGTAAAAATTCTAATGAAACATATTCTTTGACAATGGATACTCAAAGTTGAGTGCTGTAGCTTATGTCTATTACAACGCTCTTTGCATGTCGATAAATACATGTCTATGACATACCATTTACAAGTGATGAAAAGAGAATTCTTTCTACCATTTCTTCGTGTCTCTTTATAGCTTCTCCTATAATTTTATTACATTAGTTACATTATTTTACAATGGATCAAGCTTTTTGATATTTGGTCAACATGTTTGATACGTTATACAATATTCTCTTCGGTCTACTGGACGAATATATGTCAATAGTGAACTATAGTGACAAAATAAACTACAATCTTGAATTCTATATCAAGATAGGATTTTTTCTGTATAAACATTTGTGGTATATATATGATCACGAGATCCTGAATAAGCAACATAGTGATAGAACTTGAACAAATAATTGATGGAAAATTAAGAAAAACTGGGTATAGTAATCAATGTGCAAATAATTCTAGATGTGAAAACATAGTCTATATGGCCCATATTTGAAACAAATAAATAAAAAAAGGGATATACGTCATTGATAAATGCGTATTTACACACTTATTTTACTGGAAAAAATTGTTGGTTAATAGATGGAATATGACTTAATTTTATGTAATTTATATTTTGCAGGACAACATGATGAATGTAGCAAAATTGGGAGGAAATAAGGGGAAATGGACCAAAAATGAAAGAAAAAATGAAAGAAAATGAAAGTTTAGGGACTAAATCGCAAGTATTCAAAAGTTGATTCGGAAGGCTTAATAGTGATTTCAAAGAGTTGGAAGCTAATTGGTTGAAGACAATAGGCTTTGGATGAAAAATTAGAAAAACGAATGCAAATGTAGTGAAAAATGACAAAATTCAAAGTTTGAGGACCAAATTGTAAATACTCAAGAGTTGATTCGGACCACAAGAAGATACTTTTAAGATTGTTAGGAGACAATTGGATGTAATTGTTCAAAAAGGAATGAAATATGATCAAATATTATCAAAACCAAATTTCAATTCACACACGATATATTCTAGATTTTTAGTCGAAAATTGAGATCCATTTTTTGCATAGAAAACGTTCAAATTGGAAAAATTATATTTCCAAAATATTTGTAGTCCTTTGAGTCAGATTTCCAACTTATTTTGAATCTCCTTAATCGAATATCGGGAGAGAAAAATATGACCAAAATACTGACTGTTGTGCAGAGACAAAATCCGCGCGTGAAGGCAACTTTCCTTATTCGATTGGACTTCTTTTGGAAACTAACTTGGACGTGATTTTTATCCAATTTTTGACTCCTACAAATTCTTAACATCAGAATACATATTGATAATGTCTCCATACACTTTTATCTCATCTTTTAATTCAAGAATTTCATGAAAAGCTAAACAATTTGGTGAATCAAGGGAGGAACTCATTGCATTTGATGATTTCACATCTTTTATTTACATAATTTGTTATTTTTCTTGTTAAAAAATTCCGGGTTTAGATTTTCTCTTAAATTTATTTTGAAATTGGTTTAACTATTATTATTTTATTGGTGTGATTATTTACTACCTTATGCTTGATATATATGGTCTAATCTGATTTCAATAAATAATTATGAGAAATTGTTAGAGAAAATCTAGATTTTAGGGTTACATTTGAATTAAATTGATTTTTAACGATAAATCTTCCGATTAGAGTGCCGATATGAAAGCTTCTAACTGAATTATAAAAAATGAATAATTGACGTTCAATGATCCAATCCAATCGAGGGAATTCCGACGCTTCACTATTTTAACTCATTGATTTTAATTTCATTACTTAATCCATTGATATTTAAATTTTATTTAGAAAAACAAATCATTTTCAAACATTTCACAAAAAATCCTAATTTGTTGAACCCTTGAATATTTTTCCATCTCCCTGTGAAATTGACACCCCAGAACTGTGCTATAATTACCGCGTTATACTTTGGGTGTAATTAGTCATTCTAAATGAATTGGCTTATTCTATATGCTCAAATTTTAGATGCTCTATTATATGGTAAGATTATGGCAAGTTTTCTCTCATATGAAGATAGATTTAGAGGGGACAAGTTCAGTAGTTTACTACTAAAATGTACACATATATCAAGTACTGCCATAGCAAGAATACTAAATTTAACAATATTTTTGATCCAGACACAAAAATGAAACTGTGCCTAGATTTTAGCCATTTATTGTGTACTGATAACTTTCTTGCCACAGAGAAACATATCTCATCTCCTCCAAGGGTACCCATAATCTAGTGAAAAATCCTCAAACCCTACAAATTCTTCAGCACCATGTTCTATCAAATAATTCATATAATCTGTTGTCCAACTAAAATCAAGTCTATCAGATGATGTTAAACAAATTTCCAACAATAATCCACATAGCTACCTTCATAAGTGTCGGGTATCATATTATGATCCGAAATCTCTTCTTCCTCTTAACATTGCGTTGTCCCCACCCACCATCCACCGGTGACTACTCGAGTAATGACTCAAGAAAGAAGTTCCAATTAATACACTGCCAGCCATATCGCAAGAAAGAAAACAAGATATGAGAAAATGAAATGAAAAGTACAGACAAGATACAAATTATGCATGGAAGTTTACATATATGCAGAGAAATATTACACAACTACCATGTGATATTGTCCCCTGATGTTCCCACTGTTCATGCACATATACCTAATTATGAATATAATTGATGGATGATCTTACATTGGATCAAAGAAATCTTATATTTATTTTATAAATATATTCATGTGCATCTAGGATAGTTTAATAATTAAATGTGTTAGTTTCTTATTTTATAATCAAGGATGTAGGGCACATTTGGTTTGGTTTTTGAGATCTAAAAGTTGTTTTTGAACTTGTTTGATTAATTTTATAAAAATATTTCTTATTGTTAGAAGAGTTTTTGAATGAAGATGTCCAACGTGGTCGCGGCCGAGCCAGAAAATTTTGAGGCTCTAAGCGACTCATTATTATGAGGCCTTTAAACTTTTTTTTTTCAATTGTAAAAATACTTAAATATTTAAATAAATAATATATTTATATTTTAAATGAAGACTTGCTACAACTAAAAAAAAATCATCTCAAATTACTCGAAAAACTAGGGTAACATAATATTTAGAAGAATTATCTGTTGATGAAAAAATATTGTGTAAATAATAATCTTCAGATATTATTAATTGATATAACTCTAGTAATGTGCAATTTAGTGAATTCTAAAAAGTTTAAGAAATGAAAATCATGGGCAATTATTAAGAATCATAATTTGAATTCGTGAGAATATTGTAAAGATAACTAGTAAAGAAAAAGTGATTCTCAGTGATTAAACTTGAGATGGGGTCTAAAATACAAAAGGTGCAAATTTTAAAGACTAGATTGCTAAGTAGTGAGAAATATATATGTTTATACGAAAATGTGAAGAGTTAACATTATTTAGTGATGAGAAACATAACTAGATTCTAGGAACTTTGATTTGAGAACCTTTAAATTATTTTGAGACCTTGAGGGACTAAAGTGAAAATACATTTCAAGGTCATTAATGTATTTGGACCAAATAAGTATGTACCGGATGATTGAGAATTATCCTACCAATATTGAACTCATTCTAATACTCGTAATAAATGACATTATGGACTCGAAAAAAAAGTTAATTTGAATAAACAAAATTCAAGTTATAACTCAATGAAATAAACTACTTGATATTGTGTAATATTAGTTTTCAAATTAAGCTACATTACCATAACAATATTGGGCTCATTTGGTAGCTCATAATTAGTCATATTTATTGAACTCGAAAAAAAAGTTATTTTTAACAAGCTCGAACTAAGTTAAAATCAATAAAAAATTATACTTAAATGAATTTTAAAGTAATCCATCCTTAGTAGATAGTAATTTAATCATACCTTCTACCATGTAGTTTCTTTCATTTTGAGGCTCCTTAAGATTTGACGCCATAGATTGTTGCTCAGTTGGCTTTGATTTAGGAGCGGTTCTAATTTAGCTTCCTGTAAAAGTTCTTTTGAAAGAAAGAACTCTTTTAAAAAGTAGTTTTCAAACACCAATTAAGTATTAAGAAGTTTGTTTTACACGAAATATATGAAAAAACAAAAGCCTTGCATAACGGACCCTTAAAGTATTTGGTTCGTTTCAAGGTTGGAGCATTAATTGCATGAAACACTACTTAAGATTTAAAATGATTAAGGCCTACCAATCAAGGATTATTAGTGTTCTTGGCATAATGTTGTAGGGCTTGATCAAATATTACAATAGATAATAATTCAAATTTAAAGGATGGAAGTAGAAATCTTTTTTTTTTTGGGAAATCACTCTCCAATTGAGGCAGATGGTCAAGATCATGCTTTATTGAATATTGCTTAATTGGTCAAGATCACACTTTATTGCATATTTCTTACTTGAAAATACAGCACTAAAACATGATCTTCAAGATAAGGCTAATGCATATCTAGGTGTAACAATACATCAAAAAGTTTATAATGCACAACTATTGATGCTTACAAAAGTAGGTGTAGCAATGGCGTGAAAATAAAGCAAGAAGTTTATAATGCAAAAGTTCATTTATGAACGAAATTTGATGCAATTGCTTAATTAGATATCCAAAACAATCAAATTAATATAGAATTTACAAGCACTTATAAGTTTGGGATTTTTGAAAAAAAAAAAAAAACGGACGGCGGGCTTCAATTAAAAAAGTCAAAATGTTCAATAGAACAAGTCAAACATTTGAAATAATATAACTACAAAATATTAGTAAGTTTGATAAGTGATAATCGATTGAGCACTATTGACTTGCCGACAACATCACAATCGGCATTGCGATCGACAATCACTTCCATCCAAATTACATGTTAGTATTGTAGTTAGATATTATCTATGACTCTATCCATGACCAATTTTTTTATGTGTCAGTTCATTGTTGTCACTAGTATCAATAATTCTATCACAATCACCAGTAGATATTATTTTCGTCGAGTACTATTGATTCCTTTGTCAGTGATCATTCTTTTCATTTAAATTATTCTTTTTTTTATTATTACTTATCTCCAGTTTAATTAATTAATTAATTTTTATTTATAACAATAAAATAATTCAGGACAGTTTCGAAAAATTTGGGATTGGAACGTAACTATTCAATTCTCCACCTCATTCGGATCAGAATAATGCCTTTTTACATATGAATTTAAATTACTAATATTTTTCACTTTAAGATATCCAATCATATCATATTTCCGATTATAATATAAAAATCACAATAACGATCCAATGCACGCATGTGAAAGTAATTGCTAAAAATTCAGTATAAAGATTTTATAAACCATTGTGATATTTAAAAAAATTTATTCGAAAATTTTGTTTAACTCGTATTTTTAACTAGCTTCGTGAACATATTAGATTCATTTTTCATCAAAGTCATGTGCATTTACAATTCTAATAAGAGAACATGTAAATTATAAGAGAAATTTGAAAATTAAACCAATAATTGTTTGATAATTGGATCACTCTAATTCATAGTAAATTATGTACATAACTTTCAATTGTTCATCTGTGAGTCATTTGTTTCTTGCCATAAAAGACCAAAATCATGCTCTTCCATTAATGGAGTTTCATAACTAATCTGAGAATAATTTTTTAGCCCACCAAATTCTGTCGCTGCATCCAACTCTTGTTCATAGGGACCCATGTACCAACTTGCCATGCCAGCAGTAGGTGAAGAAGGGACCATCTCCAAATCCATCCATTGGAAGTCGAGATCATGCAATTTCGAGAAATTCTGATTGTTCGTCGACTCATCACTCGATGATTGGCACTCTATTGGATCACTCTCCCATCCGAGATTATCAAATGAATAACAATCTGTATTGTTGGGTGTGATTTCAGCCTCTAGAGATCGGATCACATTTGTTAATCTTTCATCGTCACAGTCTTCGTTATGTGATTCATCAAGTAGAGACACGAGAACACTCTGATCAATAAGTGAACTTTCAATGTCGATAAAATCATCATAACCAACGATGGATTCCCAATTATCAGCAACCATAGAGGCCATAGTCTTCAAGAAATGTAGATACTAAAGGAAGAATTGATTAAAGAGAAATTTGAAAGGTTTTGTGCACTTAACACATTGGTGGCTCCCCTCAATAAGATCAAGCCCTTAAATAGGCAAATTATAAAGATGAAAAATCAATGTCATAGTCCAAAGACCAAACATAAGAAGTAGGGACGTGGCTAGTGGACATCTTCTCATTTTCGTATACCCACCAATCAACCATGTTTACCCTCCAATCAATGATAAAAGCCCAAAATAAATTTATGGTCACTAACCAGCTCATAAATAATTTTTTTATTTATGTTTGGAAACACGATAATTTTTGCACGAGTTTTTAATATCAATCAATCCCAAATTCGAATAAAAGAAGAGGTCTGCGTGTTATAAGGGGCCACATCATGTGAAATATTTAATTAAATTTCAAACAACCAATCATGTGACATCCTATTAAAAATAAAGGGCCACATCCACTTAGGAAGGCCAATAAGCATAGATAAAATGTCTCTGTCTACCACCAAAACACTTTCGAGGGAACCAAGAAAACTCATCCATGTATGGTCTAAACAAGGTAGGATCAAGGACAGGCAAAATCTTTAAGATTATGTTAGGTCAAATAGAAGCAAAGTTAAGTGAACAAGGAACTTATCCCATTAGTCACCCCCCAAATAAAGTGAATATTTTTCTTTAACATGCTTAGCATTATTGAGTCCTATATCAAAAATATTGTTAACGCATAGGTAAAGTATCCAATTGTGCCAAACTTATCATGAATATTGTACTCTTATAATCAACGAATTCTATTAACATAAAATACGCATTAATATCCATCCTTTAGTTTGTGTGCTTTGAGTACTATTGGTACCAGACATATCATTAACGAATATATATAGTATTGAATTGTGTTAAACATATCATGTTAGCAGATATTGCGCTCTCATATTAAAAATCACCTTCATTTGGATATAACTTATTATAAATTCGACCAAAATCAAATATTAAATTTAATCAGACATTTGTGCCTACAATTTATTGTTAGGATCCACAGCTATTTTCTTACTATTTTTTTTATAACCATTTATACATTTTCCGTTAAAACGGAAAATGTTGGATTTGATAAATTTTGTGTTCAACATGCAGCCTATAGATTCATGTAGGATTGGCACCATTGCTTTTTTAGTTTGTCTACTTTTATATAAAATAATCACTTATTTAGAAAAAAAGTGAAATTAATCCCACATTAGCTAGGGATAAAGCAAGATTTAGGTCAACAAATAACAACTATTAGTGGAGCCTAAATAATTTAAGCTTTTAATGTTAAGTGGGATATATGGGATAGATTGCACATGAAATTGATAGTGTATGCTGGACCTAACATTTGTTTGGTGCCCAGTTAAGATGCTTAAAGGCTGGAATTTCAAACCAAGTTGGTCCCTTTAAATAATTGAAAACTTCTTCCACTACTTATCATTAGATTTTTTTTTTCTTTTAGCAGGCTAGCAGTCGAAGTTAGGGGGGATTACATGTTTGATATAGTTCGATTCTGCGTGAATCATGGACTTGTTCAATTTTCTACGATAAAAAAGAAACTGATTATTTAAAAAGTAAAAGAATCAAATCATAGTTAAAGCATGTTTGTATAAACTTGCAAGTGGGGTAACCTACTTTAAGGTACACACTATTGTTTAATAAATGTAAAAATAAAAGAAATTTGAGTTCATCGTGCACTTTCGAAGGAATACGGCAAACTTTATCTGTAAAAACCAAAGTTTTAAGTCATCTTAAGATAGATCAAAGGGTGTTTGGTGGAGAATAAAATTACATTTTTAGTAAATTGTGATAGAAGTTTTTGAAATGTGTGGTTGAAAAGTTGTGGGACCCATTAAAAATGTGGTTAATATTGATTGTTTGACTTTGACTCAAATTAAAATCTGATTTTAATTTGTACCAAACAGATTAAAATATATCTTATTAGTGTATATCAAACATGTACTGACTGACATGACATGCCTCGTGAACTCTAGTGCAACACAATGTGCGTTGAAAATGAATATCAACAAGATGAGTGTTGTAATCAAATCAAGGCTAACCGTGACCTATTTTTTACCGCAAAAGATTAACAAAGTTTTAGTTAGCATTGTTGGTTGATCTATCACCTAGCAGACATTCATTATCTATTCATATCACGTCTCGAGTTTACTAATAATACAAAAGCAGTTCATGTCAATTGGTACTATTAACATTTTAGATTTTATTTTTTGCAATGAAAAGTAGCCTTACTAGCTAGCACCCACCGAAATATTTGGTGCACATGATGAGTTGATTTCACAAGCTTTTATGAGAAATGAATGAAAGCCCACAGCCACGTGCTGTGATCCACCAATAGTGTCGGCTGTCCCCATTAAAATCCCATTCTCTCATTCAGTTATTTAACTAGAAAAAAATGTGTTTCAAAATAAATAAATAATTATAATATAACGTATATAAATTAATAAAAGATCAACTTTAGTCCTAAGTGAGAATCACTATAAAGATTGTTAAGCGAGATCGAACAAAGTCATAGACAATACCTTCACAAATATTCTAGATGATCATCTAGCTATCAATATTTTGCAATAAAAAAAATGTCATTCGTAAATGAACGATTTATATATGCTAGTAGTTTCAATATCGTAATACAATATAGAGTTTTTAGATACACGTTCTGTTTACACTAAACTAATCTATTAAAATATTTTAAAATTGACTATCAAAATATCATACTAACATTACGAGTGTGTTTGAGCCACATTATTTTGGAAGAATGTATTTTGAAATCGTAGATTGATGGAGAATGTGTGGTTGAAAAAGAAAGAAAAGTTATTGATGTGTTGGAAAATATTATTTTATTGAAAAATGTGTGGTTTAAAATGAGTAGAAAAATGAAAATGAAAAAAATAATGTGTACCAAACAGGGGCTACATCAATACATAAATTCTTATTTTCGTATGTTTATTTTGATGAAAAGTAGTCTCATTATTAAAGATAGATTCTTATTGTTTTGCAAATTTAGTAGAAACACCAATTAGAGGACCACTTTATTACAAATCTAGATTAGAAAATAAAATTTTAATTTCTTGTTATGAAAAACACATCTAGGTTTCTCAATTTTCAAACATATTTGTGAAGATAAGTAGGTATGTCAAATTAATCATCTATAAAATTATATTTTGTTTCAATTTAATCATTGATTTTCGAATTGTGATAAACTAATTCCCCGTAATTTATAAACTTGTGTTTCATTTTTAGCTTTCTATATTATTAGCGAAGAAAATATCATTTAGACTTTAGCCCTCGTTAGAGATGCAGATCCTTCCTACATAATCGTGGCATTTATTGCATGTCGTAGTTCTTAAGTGCAATCTTATGGATGCATTTTACTTCTTCGTTCGATTATTTAAAAACTCGTAGTTATATTAATAAGAACGATTACATTGTTTAATATCTTCTGTACACACACTTTTAAATTTACTCAATTAGCTATGACACAGGTGGATTACTCAAAAGTATTTTAAAGTTCCACCGTGTATCGTAGTATGGAATCATCTTCATAGATCTCGATATTTATAAGCAATTAAGCACGAATTTGGCCGCTGGATCTTCGCCCCTCTTAGGATCAACGGTTGACATCCCATATCCCCCATTCCATGGAAGTCGCGTCTTGCATACACGTTTTCTATCAAAATGCACATACGATTATCAGTAACTAAAAAGCTTTGTAGTCGAGGGAAAATCAAAGGCTCTTTCTGTGTAAACTGCATGAGGGCTCTTTTGAACCATGCTTGCAAAGAATGCAACATATTTGATTAATCCCCACAAATTAATATCTGTCATAAAAACTTCGAGTACAAAAACTTTTCTAAATCGATACTTCGTTTCTTTAATTCAATCTTGCTCAAAATCCATTACGAAAACTAACAAGCTTGTAATTTACTGCAACTCCCAGATAACGAAACATGGCAAGAACGGAAACATCAAGGAGGCTGAGTCGATTTTCCATCGGATGCCTTTTAAAACTATTGTTTCTTATACTGCGATGCTCTCTGCATACGCTCAGAATGGTCAAATCTCGAAGGCCCGAGAAATGTTTGACGAAATGCCCCAACAAAATGTTGCCTCGTGGAACGCGATGATCACGGCTTATATGAGGAATGGAAAAAGATGCAACGGAATTGACGAGGCTTATAGATTGTTTTTGAGAATGCCAGAGAGAAATGCAGTGTCTTATGCTGCGATGATCACTGGGTTTGTTAATGTGGGCAGGTTTGACGAGGCCAAGAGATTGTATAGTGGGATACCTTTGAATAGGAGGGACCCGGTTTGTTCAAATATTCTGCTAAATGGATATTTGAAAATTGGGAATTTGGGGGACGCACTTCATATTTTTGAAGGAATGGTGGAGAAAGATGTGGTATCTTGGAGCTCAATGGTGGATGGTTATTGTAAGAATGGGAGAGTCAGCGAGGCTAGAGAGCTTTTCGATGTGATGGAAGAGGAAAGAAATGAGGTCACTTGGTGTGCTATGATTAACGGGTATTTGAAAATGGGGTGTTTCAAAGACGGGTTCAATTTATTTCTGCAAATGAGAAGAGGAGGTGAGGTAGGATTTGGACCTACACTGATGACTGCCATATTTGAGGCTTGTGGGAGACATGGAAAGTTTGAAGAAGGTGTTCAACTGCATGGCTTGGTTTCCCATATGGGATTTGAGTTTGATGTATTCTTGGGCAATTCTATTATTACAATGTACTCGAGGTTAGGTTGTATGAATGCAGCTAGAAATATGTTTAACACGATGAATAGAAAAGATCTTGTTACCTGGAATTCTCTTATTAATGGTTATGTTCATGCTGGCGAACTTGAAGAGGCTTATCAGCTCTTTGAGAAGATGGAAGCCAAAGATTTAGTTTCTTGGACGACAATGATCACTGGATTCTCTAATAAAGGTTTAACAAAAAATTGCTTGGATTTATTTAACAGGATGCCTGAGAGAGACGATATTGCTTGGACTGCTCTTATTTCAGGACTTGTGTATAATGGAGACCATGAAGAGGCTATATATTGGTTCATTCAGATGCTACGGAGTGCAGTTAGACCCAATCCTCTTACTTTAAGTGGTGTGCTTAGTGCCTCAGCTGGTTTGGCAATTTTAAATCATGGTTTGCAAGTGCATACTTATGTTTTTAAAATGAAGATGGAGCTTGATTTGTCTGTCCAAAATGCTCTCATCTCCATGTATTCCAAGTGTGGAAGTTCAGATGACGCCTATAGGATATTCAAATCCATCAGTGCACCCAACATTGTTTCCTTTAATTCTATGATTACTGGGTTTGCCTACAATGGATATGGAGAAGAGGCAATTGAGTTATTCAGGCATTTGGAGAATAGAAGATTAGAACCAAACGAAATTACCTTTCTTGGTGTCCTATCCGCTTGTACCCACGTGGGACTTGTGGCAGAAGGATGGAAATACTTCGGTTCTATGAGAGCATTCTACAAGGTTGAACCAAGGCCTGATCATTATGCTTGCATGGTTGATCTCCTAGGTAGAGCTGGCTTGCTTGATGAAGCATTAAATTTGATCAAGTCAATGCCATTTGAACCCCATTCTGGTGTTTGGGGTGCTCTTCTTGGTGCAAGTCGAGCTCACCTGCGTCTTGATATTGCAAAGCTTGCTACTCAACGTATTTTAGAACTTGAACCAAATAATGCTGCTACATACGTGGTGTTATCAGATATGTATAGTTTTTTAGGGAAGAGGAGAGATGAAGAACAACTCAGATTGGCTAAGAGAACAAAAGGGATAAAAAAGAGTCCAGGTTGTAGTTGGATTACTGTGAAGAACAATGTTGATTTGTTCCTTTCAGGAGATCGTACTCATATAGACTTTGGAGATATCAAGATCACATTGTTGGCAATTTTTTATGAAATGAAACAGTTTCATTGCATGGACACCGATTGGCTACCACCTTAAGAAACTGTGACTTCTATCAGAATGGATATTTTCAAGATCATTTTTAGTATCAACCTGAGCCATTTTGTGGTTGTTTACTTGGTAGTTTTGTTTACTCGTTGGATCAAACATCTGGAATGTGGTCTTACTCTTCTATGAGAAAAGAACTACTTCAGAATCTTGCCTTCCATGCGCTTATATATCTAATTATTGAGGATAAGGCCATTTTACTAACTGAAATGGTACCTTAACTTTGCTCTTTGGATACTGGATGGTGAAAATTATCACTACAGTGGTTGCTAACTGTCTGAATTTTGAGTTGGTCGGGTAATGTTTTACCCTCTTTATTTCCCTGATTTATTGTCTTTCTGTGAACTTGACAATGATTTAAGTCCTACTTGACTGCGCACATGCAGTACCATGTGAACATCTTGAGATCAACAAGGCTGGAAGCATCAAGCATCAAGTATAAGGGTCAAGGACATGACATTCAGGAGGTAAAACGTAATTATAATTTTTGGTTGGTTAAATAAATTTAGCACTTTCTTTGTAGTTAAGTCGTATAATCTGGTAAAACTTCGAGTTTCAAAAAAATGGTATGGATTCATTTTTGAGCTTTTGTTTTTGTAGCTCCTTTCTGGTGAATAAAGCAAAAGTTTCCCTCTCAGTTCAGTAAATTCCGTACTTTTATTTTTCTAAAGAGTATATACATTCCATTTTACGAAATTGTGTTGTTTGATGTTAAGTGAAACTGGATCTCTTGTGAATGAAGCCTACCAGTGCTCTTATGGGATGATCAAAATTCCATTAGAACTCAATTAGGTGGTTAATTCTTGACCTGGCTTGGTTAACACATGGTCCAATTAGTCACTTCCCCATGGTTAACCTGAAAACTTTTTATTATTTATTTTTGCGTTTTATCTCCTGTGTTTGCTTAAATCTTGGGGGAGACACTATGCTAGAAATCCCTGCAGCTCAGGGTGATCGGAAGGAAAGTTTGTGGCCTTGGCAGCCAAGGGCAGCTGAAGACTGATCTTTCTCCCATTTCCCACCCAACACATCTTTACAATCTGCATTCATAAATGCTGTACTTGGATGATATTTGTCGTACAACCAACCACTCGTCTCATTGTCTCCTTAATCAGTAACAAATCTAGGAATGTGGATTTATTGAACAAATGTATAAGACTTATCTTGAGTAACAAGTCTTTGATTTTGTTGATGACTCTTTACTGTTATCAACTTACCTCCTTTCAACAGGATTATTATTGTGGAAGTTGTTTGTTGATGGCTCTTTACTTTTATAAACTTACCTCTTTTCAACAGGATTATTATTGTGAAAGTTGTTGATGTTATTAAAGATTCTTGTTCTTTAAATAAAGCAGGAATGTACATAACTCTTCAAGCAACAATCATAGGAGTGATATTCACATCTTCCAAGAGAGAGAAGCCGTTTGAAAATTTTCAATGGAAGGATAAATATGTCGTGGCTATAGTTCTTCCTAAACCTTGTATTTGTAGACTTGAAAAAAAATTGTATAAGGTCTAATACTTTCAAGAATACACAGCGAGAAGGGCGTCGCCTGATTCAGTGGAGGAGTGACTTATGTCCCCAAGTCGCAGCCGAACCGTCTAGGCAGCGATTGGAAAAATTAGTGCAGATAGAGCGCTTCGGCGGTACGGAATTGCCTTCAGCTGGGGACGAAGGCTTAAAACACGGGAAGGATGTGCAGCACGAAATCCAAAGTCTCCAGCCCTAAGCCACTCTTTTTGAAGGCTAAAAATGTTGGAAAGTTGGTTTCTGATTTAGGGTTCAGCAAGGGCAGTTTTGTAATAGTGGTGAACATAATCATGTTGAGCCTTCCTCATTTCTAATCTTAAAAAATTAAGTCTCGTGATTGATTAATCCTTTTAACTCTTTATAAGGTCAATAATAAGTAAAATCAGAAACAATAAAAATTAATTACATAATTTCAATCCAAACGAAGAATAAAGTTTAGTTTTGTATAATCAAAAAATTGCTGTCAGCAACATTTTACGGTCTACTATTACAAAAGCGTCATAATTTCTTGATGAATTTCACATTGAATTAAGTCATATTCATACATGCATTCGCTAAGATGAACGAGTTCGTGGTATGACGTCCCATATGTTCATACTAGTAATTTCTTTTACGAATAATTAATAGAGTCGGAAGAGATAGAAGAATGGGGTAATGCAGGGGTAGATCCAGCACCCAAAGAGTTCCGGCGGCCGCTCGTGCTGGATCCACCGAGAACAAAATTTTTTTGTTGACAATATATAAATGTTTTAGATTATATATTTGGTGATTCATTTTATTTTCAAGAATTGCTTGTAGCACAATTGGTTGAGGGTTATGCATACAATTTGGAGGTCTAGTGATCAAATATTTTTTAAACTAATTTATTGTATAATTTTTCTAGTTCTACGATTTTTAACAAAACTAATGCAATAGGGAAGAGATTCAAACATGAGACCTCATTTAAGATTATTGAATACTTGACTATCATGACACTTGTTGAATTTTGAAATTAAATCTAACATAATAATATTTTTTTTTTGTTTTAGTGGCTTTAATGCAATTTAAAGATTTGAACATATACTCTTCCTTTCATTTATAGGAAACATGACCACTATATCATTTGATGAACTTTGGTCATATATATAATAAAATTTTATATGTTTAGTTTTAACAAATAATTATTATATTTAATTTTTTGTCAATGGTCAACGACCGTTCGTGCTCACTCAAAATTCTGGATCCGCCACTGAGGTAATGTCATTTAAACCACCCATGCCATCACCGTCATCACCACAAGCATCAAGAATGAAGAATAACACATCAAGTTAATGTTCCTAGAACATGAGAGAAGATCAAATGGGGAGAATTTCCGAATTCTTTATAATTAAATAAAAAACAACTAAAAGGAACGAGGTATAAAGTGTTTAAATATGAAAACCTAACTACCTAGATAGGTAGAAATCTTTAACTTGCAAAAGACATAATTGCTCCAATTTATTTAGTGCCTATTTCAAATAGCTATTGCTTCTTGTCTGCTTTTGCTTTTGTTTCTGCTTCTGGATAGTTATTAGTAAAGAAATTTTCATTCAAAATATCTCTTGGATGGACCATTAAAGTGAAATAAATTATATACGAAAATAAGAAACAATAAAAAAAATGAATCAACTATTAAATGTTTCCCCACTCCAACATTTCCCCCATAATTGTGTCCACCACCCCTAGTGAAATAAATTATATTCCAAAATAAGAAACAATAAAAAAATTGAACCAACTATTAAACGCTTCACCACTCCAACATTGCCCCCATCATTGTGTCCACCACCCCTAGTGCTAACAGTTGATGCTGCTACTCCTGAACGAGAACGGGGTTTGACAGTCTTTTCGACCTTTCCACCCTCATTTGTTACACTACTTTCAGGATTTACACGTTTCTTGACATCACGGCTAGTCTTTTCGATCATTCCATCATCATTTGTTACATTGCTTTTGGGAATTACTTGTTTCTTGACATCATGGCGCATTGGTGAAGATGATCGAGATTTTGTAGTCATTTCGACCGCATGAGGCTTTCTTCCACTGATGTTCTTCTTGTTGCCCTTGCTCCCAAAACAACTCAAAATTCCTGCAGCAACATAACTATAAACAAATAGGACACAATAGAAAACTTACCTTCAATCTTTATCTTATTCTAGTCGTTTAAAAGGTGATAAAATAGTCATTAAATAAAGCAATATATCTTATTCTTATTTGACTTATGAAATACAAACTGAAAGTACTCAAATCAATCATCAAGCAGAAAAATAATGTTACCTACATTTGGACGAGGCGAGTTGTTACTATTTGTCATTTCCGTGTGTCGCACTAAGAGAAACTAAAATAAAAAATAAATTGAATTTTGATACTTACCTCCACCCATAATTGCTCAAGTTCCTTTTCAAAGTACTCTAAGTCTTCCAACAAACGTTCAACTTAAAAATCTGAAAAATTATACATCAAATCAAACTCCAATAATTGGTAGCTAGGTGATTGTTGTTTGACAATTAGAGTAATGAGCAACAAAAGTTAGTTTTATTATTACCCTTCAAAAATAGGACAAATTTTTTACAAGAAAATTTTATATCATAGAAGTGTTTATCATTGAACAAAAATGGAAAACAAGAAATGTAGCCGTGTATATTTTAGAACTCAAAAGTTTCATCTCGAAATGTCAAACTTCTAAAATGAATAGTACAAACCTTTATGTTAGTTATTTATTTTCTATGTTTGAGATTAATCACTTAACATGCTCATGTAATATAGTGTCTCATTTTAGAACATCAACCTTGAAATCTGATTGCTCATTTAGCGCCAGACAAAATAAATTATATTAAGATTTAGGATTCTATTTTAAAATATCAAACTTATT
>CAIGRP010103860.1:0-12157 GCA_903798385.1 Fraxinus cuspidata | reverse complement strand
TTTTTAATTAGAGGTACAATGTGTCTATATTTTATTTCTTTAGCATTTTTTATGTATGCATTTCAGGTGGTTGATAGGTTTTTATTGTTGGAATATACTTTTATGATTTTTAATGTCCAAACCGACCAACCCAACCCAACCTGACCGAAACTTGATTGTGTTGGGTTGGGTTGGGTTGGAACACATAAATGTGTTGGATTGATTTGATTTTTTTATTAAACCGACCATATTGGGTTGGGTTTGAATTGGGTAAAAATCGACCCAACCTAACCCACGCCCACCCCTACACAAAAGAGGCATTTTGGATGCGCACATATCATAATAAGAAAACTTTAACCTTGGCCTCGAAAGCGTGTCGAACCAAAAAAGTGTTACGACCATTGTTACATGTAAACTATACCGCAAGCGCACGATTGTCAAGTTTTATAGTATAATATTAAAATAGAATGTCGAACCCACGGGGAATGATAATCAAATTTTTACTAAGTATTATGATGAAATAGCATTTGTTTTATCTAGACAATCGAATTTTATGATCAATATTTTTAAATAAATCTTCGCTGAATGTTATTATATCAATGATTTTGAAGCAAATTTTTAAGGATTACGCAATATGAGAAGAGCCTAAGGTTTTTATTTCGTCTAACTATCAATTATGTTTCTCAATTCTCTAATAACCTCCAATTGATTTTTCAAGTTTATATGCAAGAATCCTAATATAATTTCGCTTCCTCTCTCGAGTGCCGAATAAAACTTATTCGTAAATTTCAATTACAGTATCTTTATTCCGAATAAAAAATATAAGAGTTATCAAGTTCTATAGTTCTTCGTGAAAACGCTTCAAAATATTTATACTTTCTCCCGAAACCTATAAAACTATGTTGTGTTATTCTATGATCAATTCAAAATTTTATCTCTTGAGTGCTGAATCTTAAACATCAAATCATTCAATCAATGGCCAGTAAATTGAAAGCATTAAATAAAAATAACACAAATAAACTTAATTGAAAAACCTTAAGGAATTAATTATAAAAAAAATCAAAACATAATATCAAGTATTGATTACATCAAACCCTAGATGAGGGATTTAGTTCATGACTAAAGAATTAGAAAAATATATAATTCAAAGTCAAGAACATAGGGAAGAAAAGAAATAAAAATCATTTTGGAGCTTGAATCAATATTCTTCTCGTTGTTCCTCTCGTATTTATGCCTTTTTGAAGTGTTAGATGAGTTGGGGTTGAATTGGGGTTCAAAAATCTGAATTAAAATACCAGTACCTAGTTGAAACGGCACGCTGTGCCTAGGCGCTATAGTGTGGTGCCTAGGCACCCCATTTCTGTTAAATTTCTTCTTAGCCTCTTCAAGTGGCGCCTAGGTGCCCCAGTTATAATGTTTTCTTCGTTTTTCTTCAACTTTGCCTCTTTCTTTTCTTGAATTGCATGGCTTCAATTTCTCTTTTCCTTGATTCATGTCAACACCACTCTTTGGTTGTCTCAAACTCCTTTCCACCAATTCACCTATTTTATAACAAAACACGGAAACACACGTGAAAACGTTCCAAAACTCGTAAGAATGAACAATTTATCAAGTTAAAATGGTGCTAAATGCATGAGTTAAATATACACACATCAAACACCATCTAACTTAATATTTTGCTAGTTCTTGAGCAAACGCAAAACAAAAAGAAAAGATTTAAAAAAAAAAGGGGGAAACACAACCAAATCAAAAACATATTGACTTGCGTGTAACAAGTTCTTAGTTAGATAGTTTATCATTTTGGCTCAGGATTGAAAACATTGCATAAATCTATGAACTATGTCAAAATTACAATGCAAAAGCCAAATTCTCACTTATCCAATGCAAAACGAGTGTGTGTGAAGAATCAAGTGCAACATTATACATTCACAAGTTGGTTCAATTCCCAACTTTCAATGGTCAAATGAATCATTTCTTCACTTGTGAAATTCATACACCCCAAAACTTATTTTCTTTTATTTACTTCCCAGGATGTATTCTAAGGCTGGCTTTCAATTTAATCCTTACCTTACCTTGTCTAGTTTAGTTAGATTTTATTGGTTGCAGCTCAATGCATCAACAAATGAGGATTCTCTTTATTTTTTACCACTTCAACCTCCAAAAATCAACTAAGCTACTAACCCTTATCAAATGTCTAATTTTCTAAAACAAGTATTTGTGATTTAATCAAGACATGTAGTGTGTCTTCTATTTCAAGTATCTACTTTTTCAAGTTTGCTGTGTGTATTCCATTTCATGCACTAGTTTGATCCCTTTTTTAGTTTTCTTTTTAGGATTTTCAATAATTGTCCTCATTGGGATCTTTTATGATAGCTTCACAACAATGCAATTTTTTTCCCTTTTATGCAAAGATTAGCGAAATGCCCCTATTAAACACCCATTCTCGAAAATTAACCTCTAATTTAATATTTTCACCCAATTTTCATCTCATGATTATAGACAATCCACTGAAAATTTAGCACACACGAAATCTACATCTATCTCCACTCTTCCTTAAACAGCTCAACCACCTCAAACTATTCTAAATTTAGTTTGAGGATGTAAAATTTTTTTAGTAGTTATTTGGATTTAGCATCTCTAAGGCCACTATTTTAACATTCAACACATATGAATCAACTTACTCCTAAAAACGCTAAACTCAATTAGCGTGCATAAATATTTTCACGTTCCACATGAATAATCAAAATTCAACTAAAACACATAACTTATGCATAATTCATAAACTAATACGTATTCTCAAGTATATGTATCATGGCCAGCAAGGCTATCTAATTTATACATGTATGCAACAAAATTAAATTAAATTTTTTTTTAAAAAAAGACACACAAATCACACGAAATAATAATAATAATAATAATAATAATAATAATAAAAACAATCACACAAAAGTAATTAAAAACAATTCAACAATTAATATTTCATTCCCAAAACTTAAACTACATTGTCCCCAATGTGAGATTAAAAACAAAGGAAGATGAGGACTTTCCCGAATGAAGACATCATTTGTTGTCATCACTATCGAAGTCATAGTAGGGACGGTTGTGGATTGATGGATGTTGATTCTAGTTTCACCACCAAGCTTGAGAATCGACCAACAAGAAGAGCAAAATCATTAAGAAACTATAAATAAAACTATAAATTAACATCTAAATAATTAATTGAAAAGGAGGCAAAAGAGCTTAGGTTGCCTCCCAAGAAGCGCTTATTTAACATCATTAGCTTGACGTTGCCGAAATGCCTTAGGTTGGGTCTCCAAGAGGCACTTCTTCCACATTCTTCTTGTCCTCTTCAAAGTATTGATTACTTCGTTGGCCATTGTTTTGGAATATGAATTCATTATTGCCCTTCATCTTTACAACACCAAAAGGAAATATGTTGTGAATGGTTAATAGTCCTAGCCATTGCAATTTAAGCTATCAAGGAGCAACATCTAGTGGGACTTATGGAGGAGTTCTTGTCCCAGAATAGGCTTTCTTCTCCATATCGTCGTTTGCTCAAGACAATTACTATTGAAGATCTCTTTGGATTTAACAAAATTGAAAGGCTTCAAAAGATCTTTATGGTTCTTATTACCTTCAAGTGGAAAAGCTTCATGAGCCAAGATAGAATTAACCATTTTCCTTGTGTTAACTTCTAGAAGTAGCTACATCAATTATTGAAGCATTGGTTGCAATATATTGCTTTTAAAGGGTCATTGAACGGTTCGTTTTTATATTTTTATCCCACCGGTGCATCAATTGATTCAACAGTATGGCAAGTATCAATATCTTCAAAGAATTTCTTGGCTTGGTACATAGTGAACTTGACTTTTTCTTCATCAACTCAAAGTGTTAGCTGTCCTCCATGTACATTAATCGGTGTTCTACCCCGTTGTTAAGAATGATTGACCAAGAATTAATGGTATTTTTCAGTTTTTCCTCTATGTCCAACACCATGAATTTAGCTACTTTAACCAACATATCTTCAATGATTCTTCGTGGGTATGCGATAGATCTATAAGAAAGCTACAAAGTGATTGTTGTTGGCTTCGCCTCTTCATGACCCAATTTCTTGAGTACAAAGAAAACATTAAATTGATGCTAGCCCCTAAATTACATAGTGATTTGTCAATAGTAGAATCGTCAATTTTGCATGGAATTGTAAAGCTATGAGATCCTTAAATTTATGAGGAAGTGCCTTTTGGATAATGACAATACATTATTTTGTTAGCTTCACCGTCTTGTGCTCCTAAAACTTCTTCTTCTTTGACATCACTTCTTTCCAAAATTTGACATAATTCGGCATTTATGATAAAGCATCGGCAAAAGGGATGTTTATATATATATATATATTGAAAATGTCCAGGAATTTTGCAAACTATGCATCAAACTTTTTTTTTTTTTGCATGAATCTTTGTGGATATGGCAGTGGTGGTTTCGAGATTGATGAATTATCTAGGAATGAAATTGAATTTGGCTTAGGAGCTTTCTTTGTTTCTCCCTACTTGAATTTCATGATCTTTATCATGTTGCGCTTCCTTTGATCAGGTTTAAAACCCAAAGCCTCTTTAGTCTTGCTCTCTCCAAATTCTTTACCACTTCTCAAGGTGATGGTATTGCAATATTCCCTTGGGCTTACTTTTGTATTAATAGGAAACTTTCCTCTGGGTTGAGAGTACCTAGCTAACCAAGTTGTACCTCAAGAGATTTTACCGTGTCTCCCATCTTGGTCATTTTAGTCTCAATGTTATCTGGTCGTAACTCATCCTTGTTGGATCTTGCCCTAGTCTTTGAAACAAAGGCTCCCAAGATATCTTCTAATGATGGTTTCCCTTCTAAAGATTGATTATTGAACCCATGGAGAGGCGGAGCACATTCTTGTTGTTACCATATGAGAGATTCTCATGATTCACAACCCAGGATGGTAGTAATTTGATGAGTTATGTCCTCATTGGTTGAGATTCTGGTCATTTACATATTTGTCTTGCTCATTCTCCATATCAGTCTCATGGTTTGGTGTAGAAGCAACCATAGCCGATATTGCCTTTTGTTGAGTTCACTGTGTAGCCAATGCAACTATTTGGCTAGTAAGCGATGACATTTGAACTACAGAGGTAGTAATGTGATCTACCTCATGAAGACCAACAACCCTTTTTGCACTAGCACGCTCACTTGGTTATTGATAACTGTTGGTGGTTATTTCATCCGGTAAGGAATAAGCCTCATCTCCAGTCTTAAACATCAGGGTACCACCTGAAGCAGTATCAATTATCATTCATGTTTGACCATTCAACCTATTGTAAAATATCTCAATCTGCATCCAATTCTGATAACCATGTTGAGGGCATCTTCTAAGTATATATTTGAATCTCTCCCATAATTCATAAAATGGTTCATAGTTAGTTTTTCTAAATTGCCCGATCTCACTCCGCAATTGAGCTGACTTGGAAAGGAAAAAGAATTTGAGAAGGAATTTCTGAGTCAATCCCTCCCAAGTGGTGATAGATCCATACTACAATGATTAAAATCATCCATTTGCTATATCCTTTAAGGAGAAAGGAAACAGACGTAGTCTGATTGTGTCTTCAGTAATACTGTTCATCTTTATATTATTACAGATCTAAAAAAAAGTAGCAAAATGAAAATTTGAATCTTCTAATGGAGATCCTTTAACCTGATTCTACATTACCATATTAATAAGTGCAGGCTTCAGTTCAAAGTTCGTTGCAGCAATAGTTTGGTGTGCAATACCGAAGTAGTTTTCATTGACAACTAGTCTAACATAATCTTGGATAGTCGGCTGTTGATTGTTTTTGTTTGCTACCTTTGCTTCGAGTTCGTTTTTTCTTATACCCCTTAAAAATCGAAAAGTTCTTAAGGATCATTGAGTAGTAGTTCAGAGCTCCTCGATCTTTGCATAAACATCTAAAACAAAACAAGAAAAATTATTAGATGTAAAGAAGTCTAAATTAAAATTAAGGCTAATTAGTAATAATATTAGTAAAAATCAAATCAATCAATCCTCAACAACAGCGTTAAAAATTTGTTACGTGTAAACTATACTGCAAGTGAACCATTATCAAGTTTTATAGTATAATAGTAAAATAGGATGTCAATTCTTCATGGAATAAAAATCAAATTCTTATTAAGTACTATGAACAAATAGCCTTTGTTTTATCTAGACAATCGATTTTTATGATCAATGTTTTAAACTAAATTTAAGGGGGAAGTTTGATTAAATCATCGATTTCAAAGCAAATTTTAAGGATTACGCAATGTGAGAAGAGCTTATGGTTTTGATTTCGTCTAACTGTCAACATGTTTCTCAATTATCTAATTATCTTCAATTGATTTTTTTTTTCAAATTTATAAGTAAAACCCTAATATAATTCTACCGAGTAAAAATTTTTTCTTAAATTTTAATCTAAATATCTCTATTCCGAATCAAGAATATAAGAATGATTAGATTCTATGGTTCTTTTGTTGAAAAGCTTCAAATGAGTTAAACTTTCTCTCGAAATCTATAAAAATTATATTGTGTTATTCCATGATCATTCAAATTTTCCTCTCTCGAGTGCCAAATCTTAGACATCAAATGATTCAATCAATGACCAGTAAATTGAAAGTATTAAATATAAATAACACAAATAAACTTAACTGAAAAACCTCATAGAATTAATTATAAAAAATTAAAATATAATATCAAGTATTGATTACATCTAACCTTAGATGAGAGATTTAGTTCATGATTGGAGAACAAGAAAATCTATAATTGAAAATCAAGAACATGGAGATCTATTTCAATTTTCTTCTCGTTGTTCCTCCCACTCTTTTGCTTGATCTATTTCTTTTGCCTCATTCAAGTGTTGTTGAGAAGTCTCACTAGAGTTGTATTTATGCCTTCTTGAAGTGCTAGATGAGTTGGGGTTGAATTGGGCTTTTAAAGTTGAATTAAAACACAAAAACCTAGCTGAAACGGTGCGCAGTTCCTAGGCGCACAATGTGGCGCATATGTGTCCTATTTCTATTAAATTTCTTCTTTGCCTCTTCAAGTGGCTCCTTGGCTCTCGGATATGGCGCTTGGGCTCCTCAACTGTAATGCTTTCTTAATTTTTCTTTAGTTTGTCTCTTTCTTTGCATGAATTGCATGGTTTCAATTCCTCTTTTCAATGGTTCATACCAACACCACTCTTCGGTCGTTTCAAACTCCTCTTCCACCAATTCACCTATTTTATAACACAACACGAAAAAAAAAAAAACGTTCTAAAACTCTTGAGAATGAACAATCTATCAACTTTAAATGGTGATAATTGCATGTGTTAAACACACTCATCAAACACCGATGCTCTCCTTTCGATCAAATGCAAACCCTTAACCACTTGGCTAAAAGACAATTGGAAGCCTCATCAAAATAGCATAATTAGAGGCTCAGCTTAGCCCCAAACATAGACTTCAATTAAGTACAGACTCTGATACAATAAACATAGACTTCAATGCAATAAAATCATGCATGTAGATAACAAATAGCATAACGAACACAACGAGAAACTTGAAAATTGAATTTAATCATGACTTCCAACATAATGACGAGAGAATGTCAACTCGTAAAGTGATCAAAAGGCCCCTAAAAATTGTCTATAAATAGGACCACTTACACAACTAATGGGAGGACTAGAATTCTTCATGTGCTCCTGTGGTAGAATGGAGAATATCTCAGGTCAGAGAAAATGGATGATAAAGAATAATAAGCCACATTTTTCGAGCAGATTAAAGAATAAAATCCCTATTCATCATTTTGTTATGAAATTCCCTACTAATGCTGGAGTGGCTAGCGTTAAGCGTGACCAAGAGGGTCATGTGAATGTTACTTAAGTGTCATTAGCAAAGCCACTCTTCACACAAGGCTAACTGCGTCATGATGGTGGATACCATGATGGCAAAAACTGTGATGGATGAGGCACTGATCGAGGTGCCCATAGGTGAGACAGACATGGCGAACATAGAGAAAAGTGTTGTTGCTGACCTTGACTTGTGAACCATTAAATAAGAATCCCAAGTGTCTTGGTAGATAAACTAAGCAGTATTCTTGTAAGCCTAGATGGCACCAAAGTACTCAAGATAAAAAATGACATGTTCGAGGAAATGGGAAGGAAACTGGTGGATTTTATGAAAAGGAACTCGAATGTATTTGTATGGAAGTACTAATACATGGTAGGAATTAATCCCAAGGTCACATGACGCGCCTTGAAGATTGATCCTAAATTCTATCCTTATAAATAGAATAGAGGACTCTCAATCTGGAAATATATGCATCCTTTAAAAAAGAGGTTGACAAGTTGGTATCTATCGGCTTCATTCGGGATGCAAACTATCTGAATTGGGTAGAAAATCTAATCCCCGTTCTGAATCCCAAAGGGAATGTCACATATTTATCGACTTTTTAGACACGAACAAGACATTGCTCGAAGGATAACTTTCCCTTGCCTTACATTGACCAACTAGTTCATATGACGACGCGACACACCCTTCTGAGCTTTATGGATACCTATTCAGGCTATAATTAGATCTCCATATATAGGCTGAACGAGGAGCATACGTCCTTTATCATAGATCGATGCTTATACTGCTACAAAGTAGGCTCTTCTGACTTTAGCACGATAGGGCTACTTACTAGTAGTTGGTCAAGTGGATGTTCGAAGACCAAATTGGAAAAACTATGGAGGTGTACATAGATGATATACTAGTTAAAAGCCCAAAAGCAAGTGGGCATGTAGCCCACCTCAATAGTACATTTGACATTCTCGACACTATTGGATGAAGCTCAATCATGGAAGGTTCATTTGCACAACTAATAAAAGGATTGGAAACCTAAGATCCATCTTCCACTCTCTAAAGAGTCACTTCGAATAAAGGTAAAATTAAGGGTTGACACTCTTGAAAATCTTTGCATTCTCCAATTGAAGTGTACTGTTCAGCCAAAATAATGCTAGTAACTCCATCTTTCTTCTATTCTACAATGAAACCTGGACACGCCCAAAACCCCCCAAAAGGGGGGAAAAGAACCTTTCAAAATACAGTAAAAAATTCTACCGTTGGCTTTAGAAAATAATTTGTGGTTTTTAGGTCAACAATTTTGTGAATTTTGTTCCTTTCATGGCTCATGGTACCTTTCATGCATTTTCTTTCATTTTGGTACATTTAGTGCATTTAGTATATTCTTGCGCATTTTGATACATTTCAGGCGTTCATATTTTAGTACAATTTCATTCCTCTAGCAATTTTTGGTAGGGATGTAAGCGGTTTAATTATGCCAACTTTGACAGATTTTCAAACCAATCCATTTTAAAGGTTTGAGATAAACTCAAAACTTAAACCAAACCATTTAAAATAATTTGAAATGTTCTCAAACCTAAATCTAATGATTTGTTTCGATTTTGAACCATGGTTGTATATTATATTTTTTTCTTCATGATCACTTTATAATCACTCGTTCAATGATTATAAATTATTTTTATACATCAATGGTGATAAAAAAATAAATTACTTATATTAAACTGTAAATTTTATTACCAACAAAATAGAGAGAAAAGTCTCAACAATTGGGTCACGGACACTTGACCAAATTTTCCATTTCGTATTACAATTTAATTTTTATATTTTGTTTTGAAGGTTAAGATTGTAATGTATTAGTACTAATTTCCTCCAAAAATATAAAATTTATTTTTATTTTTTTACCGTCCCACATTTCAGTACACTTGGATGCATTTTGATACATTTTGGAACATTTCGTATATTATTGTGCATGGTGATATATTGTCTCTTGCATAATGGTTATATTTCATGCATTTTGGTATATTTTCCCCATTTTTGTACAATCTAAGCATCTCGGTATATTGACGCGCATTTTGGTGCATTTCATATCTTTTGATACATTTTTCACATTTTTTTAATACAATTTCAAATATTTTGGTACAGTTTCATGCATTTTGTTATATGTCGCGCACATAGTACATTTTTTTTTAATATTTTGCACATTTTGATGCATTTTTGCACGGGTTAATTTCATTAGTGGCCGCCCAACTTTATAGTGGTGTCGCCATGACCACGCAATTTGATTTTGTTTCACCATGACCATTCAATTTTATACTTAGTGTTACCATGGCCATCCATTTTGATTTTATTTCACCAAAGTCATTCAATTACATATNCACTCGATTTTTTTTTACTGTTTTCATTAATTTTAAAAGGTGTAAACTGATAACTTTGCATTATATATATAAAATAAATTTAAAATAAAACTTATTTAAAAAATAAAAATAAAAACTTATTTTAAAAAAGTTAATTAAAACAATAAAATAAAATAAAAACTTATTAAAAAATTTAAAATAAAATAAAAACTTATTTTAAAAAAAGTTACTTAGAAAAATAAAATAAAATAAAAAGTTATTTTTAAAAAAATGTTCTTTAAAAAAATAAAATAAAATAAAAAATTATTTTAAAATAATCATTTTAAGTTTTTTTTAAATAAGTTTTTATTTTATTTATTTTTAAAAAATATTTTATATATATAATGCAAAGTTAACATTTTACCCCTTTTAAAATCAATGAAAATGGTAAAAAGAAGTTGAGTGATCATGGTGAAATGTTATATGAAATTGGGTGGCCATAGTGAAACATTATATAAAATTGGATGATTTTGGTGAAATAAAATAAAATTGAATGATTATGATGATACTAAATATAAAGTTCAGTGGCCATGGTGAAACAAAATCAAATTAAGTGGCCATAGTGACACAAAGTATAAAGTTGGGTGGCTATCAGGGAATTTAACCCATTTTTGTATACTAGATAAATTTCGTGCATTTTGGTATCTTTACGTGCATTTTCGTACATTCCGTGCATTTAAATATTTTTGCGCATTTTGACACATTTCGTACATTTTGATGCATTATGCTCATTTTATTTTGGGCAATTTTTATATGTTTATTGTATTTTGGTACATTTATTCTATTATTGTGCATTCCTATACGATTCGAGCATTTTAAGTGCAATTTCCTGTATTTTTATACATTTTGCACATTTTGGTGCATTTCACGTATTTTGTACATTAATGCAGTCAGTACATTTTCATAGATTTGTCGTGTTTTTGAGAGTTTTGTTATGTTTTTGCAGTTTTTGGTATATTCTGTTACCTTTTTTATATTTCGCGCATGTTTGGTATATTTCTTACATTATTGTGCATTTTGAAATGTTTAGCGCATTTTGGTAAAACGTCATGCATTTGGGTACATGTCATAAATTTTGATACGTTTTCTCGATTTTTTGTATATTTTTTGCTTCTTGGTACATTTTACACATTTTTGAATATTTATGTACATTTAGCATATTTTTGCACATTTTCGCAACGTAGGTAATATTATGTTTGTTTATATATATGTGTGTGTGTGTGTGGTGGTGGCGATTCAACCTTGAACAACTTAGATGTATGTTCATAAATAATTTTTGTGACTAACATATAACATATGACCTTGTACGTGTGTTACGATGCTTAAGAAATTTGGAAATGAAATTTAAAATACTTTTACAGATATTCAATAGTAGGTTATACTATTGTATATATGTTTTTGAAACTGGTGGCCATTCTACATTGATGGACGTATATGTATGTTCAAAATAAATTTCAGTGACTTCAATCTAGTACACATGGCCTTGTAGGTGTGTTACAATGTTGAAAATGTTTGTATATATATATATATATATATATATATATATATAATACTTTTTGAACATTCAATGGCAAGTAAGACCGAAGGTTTTTGATAAAAATTGTGGCAATTCAACCTTTAATGACCTAAATGAATGTTCAAAACGAATTTCATTGACTTTAATCAAGTAACTACGCTCTTATAGTTGTGTTTTAATGTTGAAATTGTTTTGAAATCAATACAAAAATACTTTTTGGACATTTAATGGTAGTGTTTCGCACGGAGAGTCGGGCCTTGCTAACAATTAGAAGAAGGTTCAGACGATTGTGTAAGGAACAACAACCTCTCGAGACAAAGTCTCAACGATGGGTGCTTTATTCGCGAAGATCAAGGTTTACAAGTAGCGAATCGCCTCCAAGGGGCGCAAGCACACT
>CAIGRP010103847.1:0-13942 GCA_903798385.1 Fraxinus cuspidata | reverse complement strand
ATGAACATAGACAAAAATATTTTAAGTTCACGCATTAGTTTTTATTTTCATTTCCTATATTTTGAAATTAATTTATTATTATTATTATTATCATTTTAATTTTTTTAGTGAGCAAAAATATTATAAGATTCACCAACTTTGAAATGTATATAATATTTGATAATATATTAGTGTTATTTTTTTTACTGAATAATCAAACCTAATGAAATAAGATGCAATAAAATAATCACGCAAAAAGAAAAAAAGCATCATTTTTTTTTTAATGGAAAACATGCTATTCTACTAATTGGGAAAAAAATAATGATTTTCATTAACTAAAGACATTAAAAAATATAAGTAACGATATAAAATAAACGGACGGTAAATGGAATTTAGGACTTACCTCGTCAGGATCTCGCCTTATTTGGGTATGGAAGAGGGGCTAGAAGACGAAAATACGTGACAGGGTGAGAATTGGAATGGCTGTGCTGCGATCAACCCCATTTATATCCCTAAAAAATCACATTAATGGTATATTTCTTGACAATGAGTTACTTAGAATTCTTTCCATCCGCCTTCTTGATCATTTCAATTTTTTCATTGATAAAAGATATCACATTATAGGTCTGTTTTTCATAGAGTAGTTAGTTTAAACTCTCTCTATATATCCACCTCCTTGATCATTTCAAAATTTCCATCGGTTAAAAAAAGTCTCATTAGTAGTTTATTTTTTATTGAGTAGCTTGTTAGTATTCTCTTTGTTGAAACCACTTGTTAGGAACATATATGTAACGCCCTGAAAATTTTATAGAATAAAATTATTTGTTCTATTGCTATATTTTTATAATTTTGAAAAGTTGATGGACTAAAGTAAAAATAGTATTAGATCCAATATTACCTTGTGTATGTACACGTGTGTGTGTGTGTAAAGAAAATCTTTTATAAATTTTTGGATAGCTTCAAGATGTACAAAATCTGAATTTTTGTAAGCATCAAATCAAAAGTTTTAGAGGTTTAGAGTAAGAATACGAGGTGCAAGTGGTTTGTCCCGTTTAATTTTATTTCTTCATGTTGATAAATATTATGCTAATGAAAGATATAATATGGTCATCCTGTACCAATATATGATATATTTGAGCTTTGCTGGTTTCTAAAGATATGATATGACGGTATAATTATTTTAATGCGTGAATTGATATTTTTATTCAAGATTGCACAATTACTCATGTCGTACTTATACTAACGCTTTTTCCTACATCTCACAAGTTAAAATGGATAATTGGTTGGCGGGCGACGAGGTACTATCGTTGTGCTTGGATTAATTCGACCTAATAAAATAAATATGTAATGTGATTGAATATTTTATATTTTTAGCAATAAATTTATTTTGTTAATTTATTTATCTTGTTCCTTTATTTGAACTTGGAACACGTTTTGATTACGAACTACATTGTTTGTGATGTTGAATTTGTAAAATCAATATTTTATCATATATTTATTTGTCGCATGTCAAACAAAACGTGGTATGTATAAATAAATTAAATGGACTAGATTTTAGTGTAACTTGTTAGAAGAAATTAATCAATAAACATTATTTAAGATTCTCGCAACTACAAATTTAAGGACACTAACTCCACGTATTAATTGTGGACTTCTTTTTTGTAAATGTAAGTTTGCTGTTCCATTTTAAAGATCACCTTGGGTGAGATTTTCATGATATGCATTAATTAAGTGATAAATAGATAAATTAAAGAATATGGAAAATTTCAAATTAATCTTGTTTAAACCACCTTTATATAAATTTATTAGTAAGTATTTGTCACAAATTTTTTACTAAAACGTTTGGTAGCAATTTAAATTCTAAAATTTGGGTCATTACATATATATCAGGTTGTATAGACTAAAATGCGGAACTAAACCAATAACAAGCAATAAGTCACTTATTTATTATCTTTCGATGATTAAAGTTATTAATCCAATTAAAACATAAGTATCAATCATAAACATGCAAAATTAATATCAATAAAGTAAATAACACCAAGAATTAATGACGGAAAAAAAACCCTTGAAGAACTCTTCACACGAGTCAAAAACTTTCGGACAAACCTTATTATAATGATCCACTAGAAAAATTAATTTACAGTTGGTCCAAACACTATTAAACATTAGGTAACTCTGACCATTCAACTTGTAAATAACCGATCATTCTCTTCGATTGTGCGATCCGCATTTTCCAAAACTCTAAAATACTTTTCTCTCCATTGGATCACAAAGAGCGAACTCAATCCGGAGCACTGAGTGAAGGTAGGGTTCTTTATATCATTCTGTATTTTGATATGTGGCTGAGACAAAAAATTATTTGAATATGTAATTGATCTTTAAACGATAATCTCTTGACTAAATATAAGGCTTACCCTATAATAACAAATATTTGGGAACAATTATAAGGAATTAATTTTTGGATCGAATCAAGAAATCAATGTAATGTGTTTTTGATCTTCAACAATATGATTGCCAATGTAAAATAATGATTCAACACTTCTTGGGACTGGCCTATGGTTGTATATTTATAATATGTAGTGTTTAAGATGAATTAGGATTGGAAAACTGTGTAAAAATCGAAATAGGATTCTTCTCGAAACGAATCATCGCTCGAGAGCTAAATTAACGCCAAGCTCGATGCTTAAGTGGGCAGTTGGTAGACATCGAGCTCCAGTGTCCATGCTTTGAGCGCTCGAGCACGCCTCACAGGACCAGCAAGCAATCATCATCCCATTTCTTGATTTTCTAGAACGTCTTGAAAACCTTTTAGAACTTTACTAACCCCAACTTTTTTTTTTTTTTACTTTAATTACAACTCAAATAACCATGATTTTGGATATCAATATAGCCAATACAATTATGACTTAACACTTTGTAACTACCCTTCTAGATCGTTTCAAATTTTCCATCGATTAAAAAAAGAAAAAAACTCAATTCATCTATTTTTATCAAGTAGTATGGTAGAATTCTCTCCATCCACACCTTCTCAATCATTTCATTAAAAAAAATCACATTATGGGTCTACATTTTATCGAGTAGTTAGAATTTTCTCCATCCACCTTTTATTTTCGACCATTTCAAAATTTCCATGGATGGGGAATATCACATTATTGGTCTATTTTTTATTGAGTAGTTAATTTGAATTTTCTCCATCCACCTTCTCAATCATTTCAAATTTTCGTTGATAAAAAATTCAAATTATTGCTCTTTTTTATCGAGCACATTGTTAGAATTCTTTCGACCCACCTTCTCTATTGTTAAAAAAATTATATTATTGGTCTATTTTTTTTTTTATGAATAATGATGTTTATCATTATGATGATAAAATATTAGTGATTTGACAGTCTATATTGAATAATTGAGATTAGTTTTTTTTTTGTTAATGCGTGATTAAAAAATAGGAAAATTTAGAATTTTACGTATAAAAATATTTTATTCGAAAAATGTGTGATTAAAAATAAATTTGAAAAAATATGAATTTTTAAAGAATGATACTCAAACATCAACTTAGTGCGCTCAACTTTGAGTAAAAAAGAAGTGGACGAATTTGAGCAAAACGTAAAAAAGAGATGTTCATGTTCATATTTTTTAGGGAAAATTGTAGCAGCAGTCTCTAACCTTTCTTTTTTACAAACTTTACTCTAACTTTCATTTTGTGTCAATCATAGTCACAAACCTTTCAAAAATATGAACATGTGGTCCAAATGGATGGAAATAATCCAATTGACCGTTATTTAACAAAAAAAAGTCAAAATTTGATCAATTTGGACCAAATTAAGAAGGGTAAAATGGTACTATATTTTCCTTAAATTAAATTTAAATAAACAAATTTTTTTTTTAAAAAAAAGGTCCTTCAAACCCCACCGCACCCTACCACTAGAGTTGGCAAAAAACCCAGCCTCGCCCTGTGAAGAATAAAAAAAATTTAATTAACTATAAAAAAAATAATTAATTAACTGAAAAATTAAAAAAAAAAAAATTGGGCGGGAAACAGGGCAAGCCCCCGCCCCGTTGCCATCACTACTTGCCACATCCCCTTTCCTAGCCAACAGTAGCGCCGACACATTGTCGATCAACCGATCATAGCCACCACTATCATCACAATAGCACACTATAAACCGCCAACCACCACCACCAAATCAAAACCAACTACTAAAAATCGAGGGCAGCAATTGAAATGGTTCTTTGAATGGTTGTAGTACTGGAGCCTTTTTTGTCATTTGTACATTATATTCGAACTACAGCATATTCTAATCTTGAAGTAAATTTTCTAAGTTCAATCGTAATTGATAGCAAAGTAACATCACCCAGAACCTACAACCCCAAGATTCATCCATATTTCTAGAGTTGGCTTTGTTCCTGAGCTTGGCCTATGGTTACATAGAAGGAGGATTATTGCTATTAATTGGGTTCTAAGAGATAAGCCTTTTCACTACTATAACTGCTTCATTTGTTGTCCGTCCATTTTTTGCTGTCACTATGGATTATTGGTTGTAATGGATAGTTTAATTTCATAATATAATGAATTTAAGAAAACAGGAATTGTAATAAAAATGGCAATGGAGATCGAAATTTGGTAGATACCTGTGGTGGTTGAGATAGGTTTTACCAAATGGCGGTGGCGATAGAGGGTAGAGGTTGTGGTGTGGTGGCTGGTTATAGTGGCGTTGCCTTGATTTTTTTGGCGAAGAGATGAAGGACATGGTGGGGTGGGGTGGTAAGGTTTGGGGTTGGTGGCAGATTTTTTTTAAATTTTAATTAGTAATATTTAGGAAAATCCAAATTACAATTATACCCTTTTTAATTTGATTCAAATTGGTCAAGTTCCGACTTTTTTAGTTAACTAACGGTCAAATGGACAGTTTCCATCAATTTGGATTCCAAGTGCATATTTTTGAAAAGTTTGGGACTATGGGTGGGACAAATTGAAGGTTATGATAAAGTTTATAAAAAGTGAAAGGTTAGGAACTGTTACTACAATTTTAATAATGATGGGGTAGCTGGAGTCCACATCTTGCCAATTATTTAACACAGGCTTGTTTGACTTATCATTTACCTCAATTTTCACCATTAATCCTATGTTCAATCTTGTGATTGTGTGCTGGTATCCAGTCTATATCCTCGTCCGAAAATTACCGGTTTGGGGAGATATTGGAGATGGCTTATGCTTCACTATGTTCATTGACTCAAACACTGGAACCGATCCTACATCCTGATGATAAGTGTCAGGTTCTTCGTCAAACAGAGCAACAGATGATGACATCTCTACTTCAAAAGGTTAGCTTCTTGCTATCACTTCTGGAAGATTCTTCCCTAAATAATAGTGAAACAATTAGATCTACCGAAGAAAGAATTAGAGATTTGGCATATGAAGCGGAAGATATAATTGATAATCAGATTGTATCAGAATCAAGAATCCAAAACCTGATGCCTGCGATTGGTAATTGCACGTTGGAGAAGAAATATAAAGGCTTACAGAAGGTAATACAAGAACTTGATTCAATTTCAGAAGAGGTGGTGAAAATGAATGACAGGAACAACGTAGAAGATCTGCAGCCAAACTATTTTTTGCCTGCTGCTTCATCCCGATCTAGTTCCGATAACAAGACTACTATGGTGGGATTTGAAAACGACTTGTTGCAAATTAAGGATAGGCTCACTGGAGGACGTTCCAAACTCGAAATCATCCCAATTGTAGGGATGGGAGGCATTGGAAAGACTACACTTGCTAAAAGTGCTTATGACGATTCACTTATTATGTATCACTTCGACACTCGTGCTTGGATAACAGTATCTCAAAACTATAATCTACAAGAAATGCTCCATGGCCTTCTAGAGTCCTCGGGACACCTAATACATGATTCATCTCAACAAAGCATCGAAAATTTACCTGAGACTCTGTACAAAAGTCTAAGGGGCCAGAGATATCTCATTGTAATGGATGATCTGTGGGATACCAAGGCATGGGATGAAGTCAAAAGGTTGTTTCCGGATGACAATAATGGAAGTCGAATCATTTTGACCACTCGACTATCAGATGTGGCAGTTTATGCTAACTCTTTTAGCTCCATTCACCATCTGAGTTTTCTACGTCCAAAAGAAAGTTGGCATGTTCTGTGTGAGAAGGTGTTTGGGAAAGAAAGTTGTCCTCTTGAACTCGAAGAAATCGGAAAGGAGATTGCAGAGAATTGCAAAGGACTTCCACTTGCACTCGTAGTGATTGGTGGCCTCCTCTACAAAACCAAGAGGACAAGAGATTACTGGCAGTACATTGCACGTAATGTAAATTCTGCAGTAACTGAAACTGGTGACCAGTTCATGGAGATACTCTCTTTGAGTTATAAATACTTGCCACACCATTTGAAAGCATGTTTCCTATATATGGGTGTTTTCCCTGAAGCTCATAAGATACCAGTAGCCAAACTCATCAAATTATGGGTTGCCGAAGGATTTTTAAAACCTGACAAATCTAAGAACTTGGAAGAGGTGGCAATGGACTATCTGGAACATCTTATTGATAGAAACTTGATTATGGTTTATAAGCGGAGTTCTACTGGTATAATCAAAACCTGCATCATGCATGATTTCATGAGAGAACTCTGCTTGAAGAAAGCTCAGAAGGAAAATTTTCTTCATGTTATGGATAGGAGTGTCGTGAGTGTTCAGGCTGGAGCACACAATCAGCGTCACATAAGTATTCATTCAGATATTCATGATTATTTTGCAGGCATCTATGGCTCGCCTCTCCGTTCTGTTCTATACTTCTGTTCCATAACATGTAGTCAATGTTTATCTTCTACATTTAGCTTCCTGCTGCTAAGGGTGTTCGATGCACTCACAATAAGATTTCGTGAGTTCCCTGATCAAATTGGGGAGCTAGTTAACTTGAGATATCTTGGTTTGTCCTTCTTCAGTTTGAAGGCAGCTCAAAAATTTTCTGCGTCAATATCCAAATTTTGCAATCTTCAAACTTTAATTCTCGATAAATTTGGATGGATATACTATTACAACATGATTTACCTACCAAGGGATATGTGGAAGATGCCACGACTAAGACATCTCGTGCTCAAGAGTTGTTTCTTGCCTTACCCATATGGTGCACTAAACGGAATTGTTTTAGAAAACCTGCAAACACTCAAGGGAGTAAGAAATTTCAGGTGTACGAAGGAGGTCCTTCAAATGATGCCGAACCTCAAGAAATTGAAATTGTTATATGATTTTGATGGGCAAACTAGGTTGTCATCCTATTGTATTGACAATCTTGTGCATCTACAGAAACTTGAAAACTTGGGTTGCTTCTTTATTCGCAAGTCCAATCGAGTAAATCGGGCTCCTCTGCCTGAGAACATTGCTTTCCCGGCTAAACTCAAATGTCTAACATTGAGCGGTTGTAGAATATCTTGGAAAGATATGATGATTATTGGTTCATTGCTCAATCTCCAAGTGCTCAAACTCAAAGAATTTAGCTTCGAAGGTACTGTATGGGAACCAAATGAAGGGGATTTTCGTCGATTGAAACTCTTGCTACTTAGTGAGACTGATCTAGCATATTGGAGAGCCAATGAAGCACACTTCCCCAGTCTTCAGCACCTAATTCTTATGTCCTGCTCCGAACTGGTAGAGATCCCTTCTGAAATAGGAGAAATTCCAACTCTTCAGGTAATCGAAATAACGGAATGTAGACCCTCTGTTGTGAGTTCGGCAAAATTTATACAAGAGGAACAACAAAGTTATGGAAATTACGACCTTCAGATTGTTCACAAATCCGTTATAAAGGAGAATATTAGAGCTGCGGTAAAACTTCCCTATATATCTATTAATCTAAGTTTATCTGCTTATTACCAAATCGACTTGAGTTTATTTTCATTGATGTAACCTGCAGGTACTTACACATCTTGCAGCGTCAAGATTTAGTAAGTTTTCTGCTTTGTTTCTGTTTATATAACACTAAAGAAATATTGAGAAATAGGCAAAACAGATAGGTTTTCTGTTCCAGATAGAGAATTTTTTATGTTCTCGTAATTTTTTTTTTTTAGCTCAATTGCAACACTTAGGTAGGAAAAGAGAAAAACAATAAGATGAAGATAATATTTTGAAATTTCATTTATCATGGCCTTTTGTCTTTCTCATTTTCAATGTTGGGGGTGCTTGATATTGCTATTACCAAAACTATAAAGTTTCTCCTAATATTATCCACAGTCGACGCTGGTGCATCTGGAAGTGTTGAAGACGAGGAGAGTGATGTTTCTCACTAATGGAGGAGGAGAAGATAAGACTATAGTTGCAAGGTAATTCACTTCCACTTTGTTGATTTTTTGGGCATTGTACCTTGTTGATGCATGTTGATATCGAAAGTCCTATAGATTTTGGATATCTCCATCAATATTTGATTTGATTATTGTAAATAACGGATGTCTTGTATTTAACGCATTAATGTAAATGAGTGATATTTTAGCTAATCCTCGATCCGATTGAACTTTTATTTAGTCTCAATGTTCTTCCGTCTATGTGGTGGAGATTAAGATTTGACGTTTTTGTTGAGAGTACTGTTCAAATGATCAAGATTCGACCCTTTTTTTTGGGACTTGTATTATATATATTGGCACCAACTCTTTCTCAAGGTTGCTGATGATATTATGTGCTTCTAATTTTTGTTAGCGTGAACTCTTTTATCTCCCAATAGAATAGTTACTTTGAATAATTCTAATTATCTGGGAAATAGAAGACATACTTTATTATCACACTCTATTTACTAGTGAAATACCACACAAAATATATGTCTAGTTAAAATAGTTTTCTTACAAAAATGACAGATTTGATTGTACCATTTAACCTGCCATGTTTTCTCTCTGAATTTTGAGCTTCAGCCATGGAATGTAATCCCATGGAATAAAATTACCTTACAACTCTGCCAATTCCTTGTAACATTTAACTCAAATTTTGTGCTTCCTTCTGCTTCACCGTCACTATATTTCCTCCCTAGGGCTACACTTGACATATAATATCATTTGTAAGCGACTCCAATATATCGCTCAATTTCATCAAAGGTGCAAAGAAGAAGAATGTCTAATTTTTTGATCTCAAGGGATCTTCTTTTATACGACTGAAGGAGTGAACCATCTTATTACTCAAAATCTGAAAAGCATACATATACTTCTCACCGGCCTTCTAGTACTTACCATAAGGAGCTAAAGTTATGTCCTTAGAGCCGTAAATAATTTTGTCAATGACGATCAGTTTTGGGTTGTTTGACAAAATCACGTCCTGGTTTTTCATTATCTCACGAGCTATTGTGACGATCAAGGATTGTTGGTGAGTTAGGGCAGCTGTTGACCGTTGATAATCAACGATAGTAATAGCGAGATCGTCTATTAATATTAAATTAAATAACATTTAAAATTTCTCAATTTATATGTAAATATATTAAAACATAAAAAGCGTATATATATGAAAATATAACTAGGTTGAGATTTTCGTTTCTATATGAAAATTAAACATAAATCACATATTAAACGTAAATTAAACTTAATTCTAAACTATCACAATGTTATAATTTCCAATTTCTAACACCAATTTATCACAAATCACAAATTCCTCAATTTATCATTTATCACAAATCACATACACAGTCCAAAGTCCATAAATCACACACACATTCCACAAATCACAAATTCCCCCATTATAATTTCACCCATTTCTCTTTCACTCTGTTACCTAAGCACATAATTATTTTAAGTCAAAGTTTCACCTAAAATCTATGAAGGGGTCTTAATTTAACTCTAAGGGTCAGTTTGAGTGTTTTCTTTTCATCGGTTTTGAGTGGCACTAATTATGAGAGTTAAAAAAATCGGTGTTTGCTAGGTTTTTTAGGCATTGATTTTGGATGGTTTTTAAACCATCCAAAATAGGTATAGTGTAATTTTGATAGGTTCTCTCAATTCACCAAATCGGAGGATTTTAGGATTTTAGCTGTTTTTTATATTCTTTTCTAATTTTGCCCTTTATAAAATAATTATTTCCAATTAATATATTTTCTTCAAAACTAACTTGTAAAAAAAAATATATTAATTAAAAAATTTATTTGTAAACAAAAAAAATTATATTAGAATTAAAAAATACTTATAAGTAAAATATTACTTTTATGATAAGAAAAACTATATTATAATAAAAATTTACTTAGATCGTAGAACAGTAGTAACATGTAGGGGTGGGCGAAACCTGATCGACCGCCCAACCGAACCAACTCGACGGGTTTGGGTCGATTTTATTGTTGTTTTTACACGAGGTTGTGTAGACGGGTTGAGTTGGATCATGTTATGGGTTAAATCATGAAAATCGAATAAACCCGCCCAACACAACACAACTATATTTATGAACTTTAAAAGTGTTATGTTTGGACGAAATTGAGTCACTTTGTTTCTTCACATAACCTCCAAGAGCTACAACATTTAGAAAAAAATAGATTAATATGGCAGTTCTTGTTGAGGAAATTTTGTACAAAAGTTGAAAAGTTTGAAGAAACCATGAAGAAATTATATATTACTAATTAACAATGTTCTATATATGCAAACGCGATACACAAGAAGTCTTGAATATGACACAAGACATGGAAACTCTTAGAATAATATTATAAGACTTGGATAGAATGTATTTTATGAAAAATAATATAAACAAATACACATTCAACACAAAAATATTTTAATTGCCAAAAACATTTATTGACTTCATATAATTTAATATCAATTTGTCCATGAAACATTTCCGAGCATGAAGAGCCAAAAGAATTCAGATTTTTTTGTTCATTACAGCTATAGAGACCTAATATTATATAAATCATGAGACAATTATAAATCCGCCTAACATGACCCCCCCATACTTTAATCTTTGTTGACAAGTTGTCTCAAACCGACCAACCTCACCTAAACCAATCGATACTTCATTAGGTTGGGTTGGGTTGGGTTGAGTTTCAACATTTACATGGGTTGGGTTAGTTTAGGTTGAGGCAAAAACCGACGTGACTCAACCCAACCCAACACATGTCCACCCCTAGTAGTGTGTACAGCAAATTTAATTTTTTTTTAACTTTCAATTCGAAGAAATGCCACTTCCACACGTATTGAGGATCTTGGTGAAATGTCACTTCCGCACATGATTTAGGAGGGACCAAGATGTTCTAGAGATAAATAAGGGAATAACGGGAAAAATGTATAGCAAATATAACTTCTGTTTTAACTTTCAATTTGACGATTTCATCATTTTGTAATAACTAGCAGTAAGCATGTGCATTGCACGTCTTATATATAGGATGAATGATATGCATAGTATTTTTAAAGTACTGATGCATTTTTTGAAAGTAGCTGATATAATTTATATGAATAAAAAAAATTAAAATTGTTAAAAAGAATAGATTTTTATTTATGAAATGATATATATAATGTGAAAATATTGGATAAACTAAAATGTAATATTTTGATTAAAATAATTCTTCTTTGTACATATTCAAGAATGTATATTCCAACAGTATGCATTGTTTGTCCTTTAGACGTTAATGTCATTACAAAGTATAAATGTATTGAAAATTATTTCCTCTTGAATATTTATTTTTAAATTTTGAACTTAATTTATTATATATTAAAAATTTATTAACATAAAATAGTTATATTTTTATTGAATAATCAAATTTTATTGAATAAAATGTAATAAAATAAATTTTCAAAATTTTGAACAAAACGTCTTTTCTAGTTTTCTATTCTGAGAAATTATTTTTTACAATGACAAACCAAACACATTTTTAAAAATATTAAATGAACATTAGGAACATAAAACTGAAAATGAACTCAAAACTTAGAACTGAAACACAAGCCCAACAAACCTTTATATTTCAAATGTGAAATAACGAAGTTCGACCCAGCTAACACCTAGATGGGAGGGGGGTGAATATGTATTTATACGAAATTTAAATTTACTAATTAATAAATACAACAAGTCATATTTATTAATTAATCTAGTTGAATTCACATGCACTACTATCATATGTTGAATTGTCGCAGATAATAAATTATTGAAAAATATAAAACACTTGAAAATTATTTACGGAGAAAACTCATAATTTGGTAAAATCTCCAGGCTCAAGCCAGTAAAAATCCACTATAAATGAATGAACTTATAATACTGTCGAATCGACTAACTCTAGTACTTTCTGACCTCCGAAATGTAATCACCAAAGTCCTCATGGATTGCATGCTCCTACACCAACTTCTGGCCTTCTAAATTCGTCTCTCTCCTATGGATCATTGAGAATTCCTCGTTCTCCAACAACCGGAACTCCGATCACTTTCCTTGATTTTCAGAACTCTAACAAATGTTATGAAAGTATGTATTTTGGTGTTTGGTTTATGTGAAGTTGATGTTTTCAATGCAATGATGAAATCAAAATAAAGGTTGAACTATAGGAATGATATGTAGGATGTAATCTCTTGTTTCTCTCAATGTTCAACCCTCTTTTTCGAATTGAGGCATGAATATATATAGTGTAGATGTTTGGGGTAGTATGGGAAGGATAAAAACTTGAAAAACGCCAATTAGGTTTTCTTAGGATACACGGTCGCTCGAGCGAGGTCCAGGAGATAGGCTAGCGATGCAACTTCTGTTTTTACCGCTGAAGCGTCATCTGGTTGATAGGCTAGCGAAATTGTGGCTCTTCTTTTCTCCTCGTTTCATACGCGAACTCTAGGATTTCTAGCTCACCTATACAACTTACCACTTGATATTTTGACTTTTTAAAAAACTCTTTTTGAACAATAATTTTTCCAAAAGATTGCCAACATCTTTAAAACCTAACGAAATGCTTGCAGCCCAAAATGGTATTTTTTAAAAGATAATTGAGATTAAAATAATGGTATATTTCAGTAATACACTACGCGGTTAGTTCATATAATATATGCTTCAATCATTACAACGCTTTTTTATTTTATTCATTATCAATAAAAAAATTTGGAAAGAAAAAAAATATATTTTCATTATTCATTAGTTAACCTCAAATTTATTAGGGAAGAGTCTCGATTAAAAATGAAAGTTTATTGAATTAATTAATTTAATATATATATATATATATATAAACATAATTTATTAAAGTATATTTCGAAGTTGAATTATGTTAGAACCAAACGAGGACAAGGATTGAAAATGAAAATTCAATTATCCTGATAACATATTTTTCTATAAAGAAAAAAGACTTTCAAAACTTAATAAAATTTGACTATACTCTTTATTATTTAATGCAGAAAAAGAAACCAAATTGTAAATGAATTGAAAATGTTACAGATTTCTTTCTAAATCCCAAGGGAGACAAGTAGAAGAAGGTTACAAATATGTTAAGTCTATTGTAAATGGCAAGTTATTTAGAGAATGACTATTATACCCCTACAGCCTTGTAAATTATTATCGTTGTATCCCTAATTCAACCATATAAATATATGATATTGGTTATCATTATAATACACACAAGTTTATTGACTTTTCTTTCATATTATCTTTTTCTCTCTTTTTACATGTTATCGGCATGAACGCTTATTTCTTCCAAATCTAGTGAATGTAGTAATTTTTTTAAGCATAATCTATCACGTGTAACAAAATTAATTTGGTAACATGTGATGTTTTTAATATAACACGTACTTCTGTCATAATCTCTCTCTACAATTACAATCATTAATTCATATTGTTGTGACTAAAAAATAGGGGCTGCCACGTACTGAAGTTGTGGGGCCACTCGTAATTAAGTCGCTTCGGCTCCTTCTACGCTGGCCGAGGCCCCTCTGTCCGAGATACCTTATACTTTTGAGGCTCTGCTTTCCAACAACCCATATGCGAAGATTGAGCTCATGATGAAAACTCTTTTACGAATGATTGATGTGACCTTTGT
>CAIGRP010103837.1:0-41176 GCA_903798385.1 Fraxinus cuspidata | reverse complement strand
TTTCGGTGAGTTGAGAATTTGAGAACGAACGAATTAGTGAACATGAATTTCTATAATGAACCATCGCCCTGAAAAATAGTAAAGCGACTAAAGTATTTTTTGTGGAACGATTAAAATCAGACTTCAGTATTTAGAGTATTTAGGGACGATTAAACTTTAACATTTGTGAATAGTTTAAAGTACCGTTGAATAAAATGATATTTGAGTTAGTGAGAATGATTTGAGTGGTAAAATGGTCATTTATGCTCATACCTCATTATCAGTTCTAGGAAAGTATTTCAAATTTATTGGCTTCTGTAATTTTATATATTTCGAGAGTTCAATCTTTTACATCTAGTGAAAAACAATGATTAATATTTAGATTGAATTGTCTAGGATCGATTAAATATTATCTACTTATTGGAACTTGGATAATATATGTCAGATGATGTCCGTGTGGTGGCTCTAAAACCTATCGAGACTTAGTTACAATTATTGTAAAAGTTTTAGGCTCAATCATAATCATCATAAAGTTTTGGACTTAATTGTAATTTATATGAAAGTTATAAACTTATTTATGATGGACATAGAGATTTTAAGACACCACATATAATTAAATATAGGCTAATTGGATTTTGACTTATTTGGATTTGAATTAATATTTATATTTGGATACATGAATTGAAACATTTTTATCTTTATAAATAAACACTACTCAACAACATAATACAATAATTATCGTCCAGTGTTCAAATTTGTAGAGTTAAAAAGAGAGAATTATTTTGTCCAATCTAATAATTAAATTTTTTTATTTAATTAAAAGAAGGTGTCTAATCGACATAGTCTCAATTTTGAAAAATACTATAGAAAATTTGAAAATTTGGAACATCAAGTTTTTGAAATTATATGCTCAAAACTTATAATTCAAATTTAATTACGGTTAGCAACGGGACGGGATCGAGGCGGTGGTAATTCAGATTCAATTGGGGTTGGCAACGGGGCGGGGCACCCCCCACCTCACCTCTCCCCGCCCCGCCTTAGACGGGACGGGGCGTGGCAAGGCAAGGCAGGTTCAGGGTGCGGGTTTGCACCATTACCCGCCCCTATCCCGTGATCCGAGGCTGGGTGCGCCGTCTCTGCCACACCTACCCCATATTGGGGCGGGTTTTTTTGCCCCATTCGGGGCGGGGCGAGGTATTTTGCCAACACTAGATTCAATTTAAGAATTAATTATCGAATTTATATAAAAATTTGAATAATCAATTCTCAATATTACATACACAATAATATCTAAACGATCCTAATTCTTGAATTAAATTTTGGTATAATTCTTATTCTGCTTGCCAACAGCTTGTGGGGGTAATAAATTAAGAAGGTGTTTGGTGGAGATTAAAATTAGGTTTTTAATAGATTTTGATAGAAGTTTTTGAGATGTGTGATTGAAAAGTTGTGGGACCTATGATGGATGTGGCTAATATTGATTGTTTGATTTTTTGGGGATTAAAATTAGATTTTTAATAGATTTTGACAGAAATTTTTGAAATGTGTGGTTAAAAAGTTGTGGGACCCATGAAAGATGTGGTTAATATTGATTGTTTGATTTTGACTTGAATTAAAATCAGATTTTAATCCGGACATATCGTTATTTAAAATCGTACTCGTCGAGCTTCTTTTCTGCCTAAAATCGCACGAGAGTCGTTAGTATCTCGAACTTTCTATTTCAGAAAATAAAAGGAGTAATAGGTTCTCAGGAGAAGCTTAGCGAGACGCTGCTTTCACAATTTTTTGTTCTCTGATTAGCTGATTCAGTTGTATTCGATTTTCTTCATTCATCTCATTCGGCTGCCAGGTATAATTCTTCTCTCTCTCTCTCTCTCTCTCTCTCTCTCTCTGTAACCTATGCATGTAGATGTAAATACCAGTCGAAGTTTCGCATTTATACTTTTTTATATATAGCATGCTGTTCGTGATAATGCTGAAAAATGTACTGTTTGCTCATTTTGAGGATTTTTTTTTTTTTTTTCAAATGGATTGTTTCGTTGGTCAAGACTGAGAATATTGAACAATATAGTTGAACTCTGGGAAGAGTTGGGTTTTCCAGAGAAGCCTATGAATTTTTGAGAACCATTCTGTCTTAGGTTCAAGGAATCGTGCCACCCATTTATCAGAATTGTGCCACAAGCCTGAGATTAGGTGCCAAGGTGGTTCAATACTACCTTATAATTGTGGAAAATAGTTGTCTTTGTCCATCATTTTTGCTGGGGCAGAGATGTGGAAATTGGGATCATGCTGGAATTCAGAAAGTTGGGGCCTATGACAGACTTGAGCTAAAAATTTTATCGGAGGTGTTGCCATGCATTTCTATTCGACAAAATGAAGTGGAAACTTCTGAAATTCAGAACTTCTATGTGACAAAATTTGATGTCAATTATAGATGCTTGGATACCACTTGAGCGAGCAATGTGTTGAACGAATTTCTCTAGCTTGAAATCAATAAATTCAAGTGCTGAATTCTATATTAGCCCTCAATTAACCTAAATAATTCCTAATTTGGAAGTGATTTCGATCTAAACAATAATTCTTATAATGTAATTTTTATAAAGAAGTTGCACTTACATCATCAATAACTGATCGGTAACCTGTGATTTGGATTTAAGAAGCATTTAAACTATTGTGGATGATAGGTGAGAGATGTCTGCTTATGAGAATGTTTTCGCCGGGAAGCTGAGGTTGAAAGGCAAAGCTTTGGATGTGAGGACCGGTGGTGTTGGGAAGAAAAAGAAGCACAAAAAGCAATACGACCAAATATATCACGCTGTTGGATATGAATTGAAAGGTACAAAGGATCCTTTTGTAATGACAAATTGACTCTTTTTCTAAACTCTTTCTTCTCCTGGTTTTGTTTCCAAGCTGACGAGTATGTTGTGTGGACTCAATTAGTGACTTCTGTGCAATCTTTTGAATCTCTGTTTTCTGTTTCTTTTACCATTCTCTCTGTTTCCTGGTTTTCATCTTGGTATGTTCGTGAGAAGCAGCACTGAACATATTCAAATTGTTTTTGAAGTCTGAATAGAAGGTGAAGCGTCGAACTTGCAACCTTACGAGTCATATATTTTTTTAACACCATCTTAATGTGTAGGACTTCTGTCTATCAGATTCCCACTAAGCGTCCACTTGTTTATCTAACTTTGCATTTCAGGTGGAAATGACGAACATCTTATTAGGGTGGATAGCGAAAAAGAAAGAACCCAAAATGATGACCATCTCACTCCAGCAGAGAGGCGGTATCTTGAGTGCTGGAAAAAAATCGACATCCAAAGACTAGCCAAGGCAGCCAACAAATCACACCGCGACCGTGTTCAAGAATTTAACCATTATCTGGCTAATTTAAGTGAACATTATGACATTCCCAACAAGGAGATAACGAAAGATGTCTAAATAATTTGAGATAGGACAAAAAAAAAAAAACAGTTTATCTTTTAAGAAAAGATGAGAGATGTTTAATCAATTCTCTTTTGGAAGTATCATTAAATTACAATAGAACATATATCATAAAATCTTCAAGTATTTATAGGCACTGTCAATTTTAACATCCCAAATGAGAACGTAACCCAATACGAAGATATTAAACCATGTTAAAAAAAATGTTCACTTAACTGGATTATACCAAACCAAGAAAAAAACACCGAAGAATTTGAAAATAAACCAAAATTACAACTCTTTATGTTGTTATGTCCACCTGGCCATTTCCTATTGGCTTAGCCTTGGTTGCCTCGATTGTGCTTTCTCTACTTCATTTTGGACCGTTGATCTAATCCAATGGCTATGATTTGTTTGAGCCTCATTTTACGTGTTGGAGTGACTCTTGGCTTTCGTTCTATTCTGTTTGGTTTGTCGGTGATAGAGAGAAGAAGGGCTTCTGGTTTTTTGGCACTCTCTTGGGTGATCTTTTTTCTTTCATAGACTGAGTGGGTATTCTTGTGGTTCTTTCGCATATGTTAATAGTGGCTTGAGTATGTATTTTTGGCTGTTTTGATTAGTCCATGTTCGAGTGATTTATGCAATAGGGTTTGAGGTTTTTTTGTGTTGAAGTTCTAAGAGATCTATTTCGATCAATGACTAGAACTTGATCAAGATTCTGATTTTGGTTTCACTTCTAAACATACCCCTCTGGAAGGTTTCTTGTTGTACTAGTGGATTGGGCTGATAGCTAAACCCCCCGTATTAGGCATAGCCGAACTAGGTTAACATTCTTGGGTGTTATTTTCATTTTCTGCACTGCATATAATCTGTCTTTATATTGATCGTGCGACATTTAGGGTGAATTAAACCCAACAGGATTAATGACAATGTAAGCTATGAAGCGCAGAAGGAAATGGTTATATTTGGACTGTAAAGTGTCAGTAGATGACTTGTAAGATCCACAGTAGATTGATTGTTCTAGCTGGGGGCAAAGGCGAAGGGGAATCATCAGAATAAAACCGATAGAAAGAGGCGTCGAAAATTAATGTGAACAACTTAAAGCTGTCACAAAAATACACAATTAAACACAAAGGAAATCAAAATACGATGAGTAAGCACAAATTTATGCAAAGGAATCTGAAACTTGAATAAGAATGTAAAGTATGTAGCGATTGCTAAAAAACAGATGCAACAAAAGAGACGAGAATTGAAGAAGAAGAAGAATCTTGAGGACAACAATTAAATAACATAAGTCCAATAAGCAAACCAAAATATAAAAAACTCAACTGCAAATGTTGAAAAGAGACTTACAGCTGTTTCAACAGCTTTATTTGTCACACTTGGAGAGAATTTTGTTGAAGCCTGAGCTGCTTCATTAGCAGAGAAGAACGCCTGGGGAGATAAAAGGTCAGGGTAAGAGAAAGAGTAAATGACTTCCAGTAAAAGCCGTCTTCAGTATGGAAATGAGAAGGAATTAGACTTAAAATCTACATCAATCAAGTGAACTATGAAAACAAGTCTAAATAAGAATTGAAACAGATATCCAACTTCTCCCATGAACTGATATTTCTCACTCGAAATATTTATCTCAAGATGCTAGCGTCAAATATCAAATTATCCGCGCTTTAAATAGAGCTTACTTTTGGAGTAAAACTAAATAGTTACATAAATAAAGAATGTTAACATGAGCTTCAGAGCTCATATAATTGGCAAACTGAATGGAAGTAAGTTCCAGCTCCAACTTTACAACACGGTACTCAGTCGAAATAGGATGCAGAATATTTACATCTGTCTTACACTTGTCCCCTACGAAGAAATAAGCATAAAAATCAACAAACTCCACTCAAATAACATCATCCTTGAATCAGAATGTAGAAAGTAGCTACAAGCAATCAAAGGACCTGACTATAGAGGAGATTAATGATATAACCTATGGATAAAGAAATATGATATTTCAAGAAATCCAAGTTCGTTTAGATGTAGAAGAGAAGAAAGCAAGCATGGCCATTCTATACACATTATTACCCATAATAAAGCAAGTTTTGTCATTTCCATCCCAGTGAGATGGTTATAATCTCCATTTATTACATTTTCAATGGTAAATGTATAATGTTCCCTGTCATCTCTCTATTTTCATCCAGAAAAAATAAATGATTGGGTGCTACGTTGGTGTCTTGATAAAGAAATGTTATTTGGCAGTAGGAGTATGGTTTTACCTTTACAAATTGGTTCATTATATCGTTGGCATTAGCTTCCAACAGTGCTTATGCTGCTTTTCCTATTATGCTTGTTTCAAATCCTCTAAACATGTCTTCAAGGCGAATGAAAGCATTTGCTATGTAGATTGAAGTTGATGACATTAGATGTCGTCGTTTGTTAGAACGAGTTATTGTAACTAGTGAACACTGGAATCTATATTTAGAGGTGTGAATTAGCTTAGCATTGCTTTTGCAGACGAAATCTACATCACAACTTTCTATTTCAGCTAAACAGGTGAACTGGATTGTGGAGGCTACTTCTAAAAGGAATGAATTTAAAGAATAATTAAAGAATTATGATACAATAGCCATCAGTATACAATATTTGAGATAATATTGGACCACAAGAACACATTTGAAATGGAAATTGATCGTAAGTCTATATCGATCACCTGGAAAAATTGTTTTTCCACATCTAACTTTAGATTCTATAACAATTGGCTGATACAATAGCAAAAGCAATAGTTAGTTTAGTAATTTTGAAGTGAATGGATGTAACAAACAAATGACAATGTAACTGAAAATGAATGACGTCTGTGCCTAAAGAGCTACGGAAAATTGAAAAATAAAAAAGTTGGCGTGCGGTTCACTACCACAACCAGTTTCGCCAATGATGAGAGTAACCCCATTCTCTAGAATCTTCTAGACTATTCTGTTCTCTCTCTCATTGCCATCACTGAAAGGCCCAAAAAGTTCGACTGTGCTGACGATGATGCAACGAACGTCCATGAAAACGATGAGTAATCATTTGCATAAACTTCCACTGGGAGCTCAATTCCAAAAACCCTAATCCTTCAAATATACAACACATGAATATTAAACCTAAAGCTCACCACCTCTTTAAAAAGGAAACACATCGGGAAATTTCTAGAGGAACTGATTCTTAGTTCAAATGTTTGAACACTAAGAATTACTTTTACACAAAGCATAAATACCACTTCCAGTTCATTCGTATGTTTCTCCTTCAGGCTTAGTGAAAGTGAAATTTTATTCTAAAGTTTTTTTCCTCAAACTAAAGAACAACTGTACTTAAACGGCAGGAAACTTGTACAATAACCGAGCACAAATCAAAAGGATGAACAAATTTCTTTCAAAAAAAACTTACTAAAACAAAGACTAGGTCTATAAGAAGATCCAAAGCGACTAGATTTTTAGTTGTACTAAGTATCAAACGCGGGAGGACATAGAGTTCATAGAGAATGTGTATATAATCATTACCATTTTATCCACTTTCAAAAATTCTCCTGTAAATTCAAGGGAGATTGGCCTAAAAGCACATGTTAGTGACAAAGGTTTGCAGTTTGCTATCCAGTGAAATGGGCTACATTTGAGTAATTGATTTTACTTTCTTTCGATAAATATAACGGTTTGTTACGACCAAGGATTCAAATATTGGCTCTTTAGTGCAGAATGACAAGAAAGCATATCCCAATTTAAGCTTTTGTTTGGTCCTAGTTTTTAAATTTTTTTTTTTTTTTTAACTCCACATTTTATGGGACTAATTATTTTTATCAACTTTTCAAATTGATATTTCACAATCTTTTATCAAAATTTATTAAAAATTTAATTTCTATCCGAACCTAACATGGGTTAAGTTCGTTACTAAAATCAAGACAAATTTTGTCATTTAAGCAAGTGATTTGAAAAGTAGGGGAGCAAAATAAAGTAAAGATTAAATGGGACATAATTACATATGTTATCATTTTAGTGGGTGGTCGTAGTAGGAGTATGTAAACCACTTTACCGAAGTCCGAAGCCTTTCCCCTTAGATAAACCAGCAAATTTTCCACTTGGGCCTTATCATGTAAAAATGAAGAAACTCCATGCCAAAATTTTCATTTTTCATGGAATGCGAAGATAGCTTGAAGAGCCTAGAAATGCCTATACAAAGGAGGATTTGATAATGCTAAATAGTTTCATCGTAGAAAAGTTAAAATATTGTTTATTATACCGTTTAGTCCTACCGTGTACTCTATATGCTAAACTACATTCTCAACAATTTATTGCTCAAGATGCTTTCATAATAATTTCTTCATCCCTGTCAACTTATGAAAACTCCTAAATGAAACAGCCATGGCTTCATCTAAGAACAAGCTTAAGAAATAGATACAGAAACCATTAACATACTATTAAAGTTTATAGGTAGAGGGAACAAGATCTAGTCTAGGATAAGTTGAAACTATATAAAAGTGACTTCTACTACTATTACATAGAACTTCTCAGGTAGACGAAAACGCCTTTACATTCCCCTTTGAGCTCTCATTTAAACTGTGTAATGTTGCTGAATTGTGTCAATATCTAATCCTTTCAGCTTCACCACAGATTCCACATGCCCCTTCAGTGTATTCAATTCCCTAAGCCTGCATCACAAATGAGGATTCGATCATATTTTCATACGGATTAAATCTTTTTGAAGGATCGATCGATCGTGCAGGATCCTAACACGAGAACTAATTATAGGCACAAGTGTTTTAAGGAATTGATAAGCCATAAGCTAAAAACTGACCTGGCAACCTCAGCACGTCGTTTGGCCTGCTCTGCGATTTCAGAGAGCTCCCGATAACTGCTCTTTTCATTGAAAAGGTTATTCGTTTCCCGTGGTTGAAGACCGTGTAAAGTCCTCTGTGCGGTAGCCCATTGTGCCTCTCTCTCTTCTTTCCCATAGTTAGACTTTGTAGTGAAAGCAGTCTGTTATCAAAGATCGAGTAAAGAAGTAAGGATCGAGCAATGCAATTGCTTAAACAACTTAATAAACATTTTAAGACAACATACTTTGTTCTCCAAAAGATTATCCCAAGCCTTTCCGCTCAAAACATAACGAATGCAGAACTTGAGGATGTCAAGTGGAACATAGGTTACGATACTGTAAAGCCAGATGAGACCGGCCCAACCCCAACCGCATCCTTTGATCTTTGCAAAATTCCAGTTCGCATAAACAGCTATTAGGGTAGCAACCTGTAATTTCAGTTTAATAAATATGTAATTTCACCGAAGTCCACAGTTAGTCGAAGGATGAAGTTTTGTGAAAGATACTTGAAAAGGAAGAGTTCCTTACCAGTTGAGCTATTATAAAAGCACCGATCAAGAACATTCCAGGGCGTTCAGCAAAGGACCAGCTACGAGACCTTGTAACAAATATTAGTGCCTGACTAATAATACTCACTTGTAGGTATAAAACTGCCATTATTTCCCGAGGATTATCTCTAATAGATCTTACACCAAAGTGATCCTGCAGTGAACCAGATAAAGATCAAGCAATGAATAAACAAGTCGTGATGTACAATTTTGCTGATCCTAAATAAAAAAAAAAATTTTACGTCCCTACCGAGAAGAAGTTAGTATCTTTCATGACCCAGAAAAACAATACTGTCGCTAGTGCCAAGTAACCTCCCAAGACGACTCCAGTGGCGAAAATCTCTTTCAGTTTCCAACTGTCTGGTAAAGGAGAGGGCTTCACTCGATCCTTCGAGATTGTCATTATAGTTCCTAGAGTCAAATTAAATGTGTAAATTATGCAGACTTATTGATGGAATTTGAGAAAAGGATGGGCATAACGAGTAGAGACATTTTTTATTGAAAAGACGAACAAAAAAATGGTGATGTCCATATTGATTTGTTTACATTTATCGATATAGATGACCTTACCATCATTTAGGATAGCAATGATTAGAACCATGAATGGGGCGAAATCGAATTCCCATATCAGAGCAATAAGCATAAATCCAAACTGCATTAGGCATATGGATAAGAAACAAATCGATCAACTTCTTAGTTAAAGCAGGACAATTGAACGGTTCCTGATACTTACCACAATACGAATTGTAATCGAAACTGCATATATCTGGAAAAACAAAATAATCAAACAACAGAAAAATCAGATACTTTCAAGGTAAAGAGGCGAAAACTTGGATTTATAAAAGAAAAGCTGACTCACGGTGTAATTCTTCATTCTCTGGAAAATTGCCCTGCTAGTCAGTACTGCACTAATTATGACACTAAGTCCCGGTTCAGTTAGGACAATGTCGGATGCACCTCTAGCAGCATCCGTTGCATCAGCAACTGCAATGCCGATATCTGCCTTCTTTAGAGCCGGAGCATCATTAACACCATCTCCCGTCATACCACATATGTGCTTTCTTTCTTGTAACCTTTTTACTATTTCATACTTGTGCTCTACAAATACACATGAATGATTTCAGGCTGTATAACATAAGCAGTTGAGCACTAATGTCACATTTTCACTCCCATCCTAGGCTCCTAGCAGAGAACATAGTAAAAGAAAATTGACCTGGAAATACCCCCGCAAACCCATCAGCCTTCTCAATCAGCTCGTCTACAGGAAGTGCTGCAATAGATTCATCCTTGTCTTGGCCAAGCAACGATGATGACGGATACATGTTTGTCCCCATTCCAAGCCTGCGGCCTGTCTCCTTGGCTATGGCTAGTTGGTCACCTGAACAACGATGAAAAGTGTTTAAAAAAAGGCAACTATAATAGCCATTGAACACGAAAGGCTTGAGAGGACTAAGATGTAAAATCCATTACCAGTGATCATCTTTACATTCACGCCCAGATTCAATGCTCTTCTGATTGTTTCTGCGCTGTCATGCCTTGGTGGATCAAACAATGGTAATAAACCAACAAGCTGCCATGGTCCCCCTGGACTCTCTTTGGTCATCTCAGGGACTTCCTGCGAAAATAAAATAAAATAAAAAGAGAGATATGAAATGAGAATAAAACAGCAGATGAAATTAGCTTAAGAGAATTCATTGAAGTAATATATGCAAACCTGATGGGAAACTGCTAAAGAACGAAGTCCGCGTTCTGCAAACTTATCGATTACAGCATGAACCTTCTTTTTAACATCTTCCTTGGCGTTGCACAATGCTAGGATCTATTCATGAGCAACGAAGTTTACATCTATCAGTTAAATAGTTTAATTCCTCTCTTTTTCCATCAAAATATAAAGATGAAAACATAAAACAGATTGCAAGCTATACTTCTGGAGTATGAAAAACCAGAAATACCTGCTCGGGGGCACCTTTACTAGCACGATGCCAATTTCCATTAGAATCTATATAGGTTAATGCAGTCCTCTTATCCACAGGGTTGAAAGGAAAGAAATGAACCTCCCGGATACCAGCTCTAGCCTGTGAAAAGAGATTAAAGAAAATAAGGAAAAAATTAGTACTTTATCCGACATTTGTTAAGTACAAATATGAAATAATATATAATGACAATCATATAATATAAATCATCAAATAAGCCAAGAAATAAATTATTATCTACTATTAATGCTATATACCTCTTTTGGATCGGCAAGCATCCCTACAATGGCAGCATCTATTGCATCTTGATTCTCAACTCTCGAGGCTCGGGCTGCTAGCAACATCACATGTTCTCTATCTACTCCCTTCGCAAAAACTTCAATGAGACTTTTATCAACTGTCAGCTTATTTAAGGTTAACGTTCCCGTTTTGTCACTACAGAGAACATCCATGCCTGCCATTTCCTCTATGGCAGTCATTCGCTTTGTGATTGCACCCTGCTGAGAAAGCCTGTGGGAACCAATAGCCATAGTAACAGATAACACAGTTGGCATAGCAATTGGAATTCCTCCAATTAAGAGAACCAGCAAATTGTCAATTCCATCCCTGTACTTCCGATGCTGTATCGGGTACATGACTATGACCTCGATAATTATTCCAACAAAAATCGAGCAGATGCAAAAGTTACCGATTGCAGTGAGGACCTTCTGAAAATGTCCAACTTGGTTGGTGCTATCAACTAGATGGGCGGCCTTACCGAAAAATGTATGAACACCAGTAGCTATAACAACTGCTTCGATTTCTCCCTGTTTACAAGTCGAGCCGGAAAAAACTTCATCTGAGGGGTTCTTAGTGACAGGAAGAGATTCTCCTGTTAAAGCAGATTGATCAATTTTTAAGGGATCGCCCTCAAGAAGACGAGCATCAGCAGGGATGATATCTCCCAACTTGATGCTTATGATATCTCCCGGTACAAGGATAGCCGCATCCTTCTCAGTCCATCGTCCATCTCTAAGAAGCTGCATTCCATTTTCACAATTAAAAAGGATTTAGGGAAGTTATAAGATACATGTACATATAGATCTTGGAATCATAAATTAGTCACCAACCTTAGTTTTTGGAGCGAGACCAGCCATTAGAGCTGCTGCAGCATTACCTGCATTGTTTTCTTCAATGAAACTGATGGTCGAGTTGATAAACAACAATGCAACAATGCCAACAAAATCCTGCCAGTCGGGAGGCCTTCCATCTCCATTTGCTAGAACGATAGCCATCAAAGCAGCAGCTTCCATGACCCAAGACAAAGGGTTCCACATAAAGCCTAAAAACTTGAGAATCTTGCTCTCCTGTTATTAAAATTTTGAATTGTGATGTTTCAAATTCATTTTGAATATATACAAGAAATTTTGAGTCAATTTTTAAACCTTTTTTTCTTCCAATTTGTTTGGACCAAAAATTCTGAGCCTGCTCTCCCCTTCCTCTGATGACAGACCTTCTCTTGTACATTTTAGCTGCTCAAATACTTCCTCCACCGGAATTCGTTCCTATACATGGAAACTCATTATCATCTGGCTTACATTATATCGTAAGAAGCTTGTATATATGTAAAAGGCGGTGACACATTATCATCTGGCTTACATTATATCGTTTCTATCTTATTTTCATATTCATTTTCGTGCAACAAATCAACCAAAAAAGTCCTATAATTTTTTGATTCCATGAAAAAACTGATCAAATAAATGCCAACAACTTTTCCTCCTAATCAGGGTTCAAAAGTCCGAATGCACTTCACACTTGTCCAACTTATTTTGTAATACTATTGTTTGAAACTTACTCAACTTCCTTAAGTTACTTTACTTGCTTATGTCAACGTATCTAAATATTTCAGAAGTTACTTTTTATTGGATTTTCCTTAAAATTTTACATTTTTTATAGTGTCAATAAATTGAGTGTACCTTATTTAAAGCTTGGCCATGCAAAAAGTGATGATGTGCTATCCATGTCAAAAACATTTAGCCCCTGTTTGGTGCGGATTAAAATCAGATTTTTAATAGATTTTGATAAAAGTTGATGAGATGTGTGGTTGAAAAGTTGTGGATCCCGTAAAATGTATGATTAAAATTAGTTGTTGACTTTGACTCATATTTTAATTTCTAACAAACAGGGGCTAGCAAAAGGCAAATATAGATTTCCGTAGTTTACTCATAATATCGTAGAGCACAAACAAGCATCAGATAGCAATATTCAATTGAGGCGATGCCAGTTCGAAATATATTAAAATAAACCAGAAAATGTTTTGTGGGAAATAGATAGAAGTCATAAAAACAACAGTAATTACATAATAGTTGCAAAATAGACTTTTTCTTTCTCTCTGGACCAAAAAGTAATAAATGATCACGCGATTATAAAGAGAGTCAAAATAATTTTGCTACTTGTATATTTACTTAACTATTACTGAAAATGACATGGAAAAATCTAGGGTCCATTAATCCACTCGACCTTTATCTAGAGGGTGTTTGGTGAAAATTAAAATTAGATTTTTTAGTAGATTTTGATAGAAGTATTTGAAATGTGTGGTTGAAAAATTGTGAAACCCATGAAATATGTAGTTAATATTGATTGTTTGACTTTGACTTGCATCCAGATATTCTTAAAGAAAGTGAAAATATGCCACGTGACAGACACGTGCTCTCACCCTGTCATAAATATTTGCTTAGGATTTAAGCACAATAAAGGACAACAAACAAGAAGTATAACGCCCCGTTTGGGGTTGCTATTAAAGATGAAAAATCACACGCCCCGCAAAAACTCTTGGTTTTAAAAAGTTAACGAAAATTCTTGAAATTAGATACAGATTTCATTTGAACAAAATACTTAAAAAGCATCCGAGATTTTGGGAACCAAACTAACAAATAGAAAAGGATAAACGTAAAAGGAAGCATGAACACGCACAACAGCACTCAAAGTTACGTCTATATATGTGCGTGTTTGTACAGAAACTACGGAAACATAATATGAGCATGCATGTGTAGATAAAGTTTGCTGGTGCGCTCGAACGCCACAAAAGTTTTATACCAGTCGATTTTCAGATGAGATAGTTGAAACTCGATCGAGTGTATGCATATAACAATATAAAGATACATACCAGATCAACAGCTTCATTCTTGATTTCTTCAAGGCTGATAGCCTTAGTGCTACCCATCTTGAATGCAGCAAATGAAGACAGAGATGGAGAGAAACACAATCTGTTTAAAGGATTTGAAGAAAAACCCTACTCAAAACTCATTCATTTATATCTAAACGAAAGGAAAAAGGGTCAAGGAAGAGAAATTTTGGTGTGAAAAAGGGAAAATTTATGATAGAAGAGAGATGGATTATTGAATGAGCTTGTGAGTTTGAGACTTTTGGCGTGTCCATATAAATCTGGAGGAAGAAAGAACAATTTATGTTCGAGGGAGTGGGGTAGGGTGGGGTGGATTTTTTGTACACGAATATTATAGATACACACAGCCTTTGTGGGTGGAAAATTGGAAGGCCTTTGTGGGGTCAATTTTTTGCACTTTATGGGTGGAAATTAGATACACAGTCTCATTTCGTTAAAAAATAAATTTTTTGCCAGTTTATTACTTCTCATTAAACTTAGAAATATTGGTAGATGATAATATAAATAAATATGAAATTAATTTGTCAAATTAAACTTTTTTGTAAATTGTTTACTTAAAATTCGTTATAAATCTTAAATTATTGGTATGAAGAATACTTTATCGTACTTATATAATTTGTCAAATTAAACTTTTTGTAAATTGTTTACTTAAAATACGTTATAAATCTTAAATTATTGGTATGAAGAAAACTTTATCGCACTTGACAGATTTATAAAAGATCAATCGTTTTAAAAAATTATTTATTCAAAATTTAATTGAATCTAAAAGTTTTTATAGTCCAATATGATACCATTCAAATCTTCATTTCCTTGTAAGAAAAATATGTGAGAATGTGACGGTAACAAAAAATGGAAACGTTATACTAGCAATTTACTAAATAAAATAAAGATTGTGTAACATTGACTCAAATCATTTTCAAGTGTCTTTAAATTTACAGAATAAAATTTTTTATACACTTCAATAATACGCTCTATTTTATTTCTTGATTTTACTTTTCTTTTTCAAGAAACATTTATTGGTTTCTCTTTATCTCTTATTTAATATATTTTTTATATGTCAGTGATCAATCAATCAGTGGATAAAAGAATGTAAATAATTAGGAAGAGTGGAATTTTTTCCTAAAACCAAAAAGATAATTATCCGCAGATAAATTTAAATACGTTATTGAAGTTTTGTTGCTAATTCATCGTAAATAAATAAAATCATAATTATGTCGATGTTCTGCATTGGTTAATGCCATAAAAATTAAAAGTATAAAAAATTAGAGAAAATTGTTGACATAAATCAGACCATGGGAAAATGTAAAAATAAAAATAAAAATAAAGTTAGAATTAATCTCGTTGAAATAAATTTATTTTGAGTTGACAAATAATTAACCTCATTATAAAAACTCAATTTTGTGATTGGCAAGATGAAGTTGACCTTTTGAAATATACTATTTATTTCTTGATGTTCAATTATATTCTCCCAACACGGCAAGTCTCTTAATAAGTCATTGCTTCAAATCACCACAACTCTTCTTACCTTCATTATTTCTTTCTTTAATTGATTCTAAAATCGTTGCATGATTGCAATATTAGGAGACACTATAGAAATCACCGTCGGACAAATTTAATAGCATTTTATTGTCGATAATCATCGATGAACCATGTATCAAAACTTGTTAGGTTGTTTGCATATGTACAACCACTTTATAAATAGAGGCTGATTTGACCAAACCAATTTTTGATGAAAATTTATGATCTAAACACCGCTGAGGTGGCCAACCTACAAAATGAGAAAAACACATGTATTCAACAAGAAGGTCGAGCTCAAGCAACTAAGTGTTACAGATGCTATTCCACGAACCCAGGGTAGCCACGATATAGAGTAAGAGATAAAGATGAAACATACCATATGATATTTACTCGATATTGAACTCTATTATTTATTATGATTGATCACCTTTCACTATACAACACTAATTATATATATATAATACATTGTGTAGAAGTAATGAAAGACTTGAATACTAACTACGAGCAAGAATTACACGAAACCGTAAAACAAATTCCTATAGTCACATATTATTGATAATATTACTACAAAATAACTCAATTTTATAATTACAATTTGGAATAGTCAATAATTCCTTATAAAATGAGTTTGACCAAGAAAAATTGGAAGAGCATCTCAATGAACACTTGCTTGATAAAAGGTGTATTTGTAAAGTATCTTCTTGGAAGGGAACAAATTTGATGGTTGGCAAGGAAAGATCAAACAATGGGTGAACTAAAATCAATGCCACATAAAAGACCCCTAAAACTTTTGAATTTGTGTTGTACACGACTTTGACTTTGATTTATTCGAGATGGGAATGATAAGATTAGAAAGGGGAGTTCGGCAAATTTAATAGTAGTCAAAATTTTTGAATATTATAACACAAAAAGGATATCAATGGGACTATGTAGTTTAAAATATTGAAGAATTTGAGCTACCAAATTTTATGGAGTATAAGAGGATGTAATGGCATTGACATAAATCACCCGAGCAAGAGAGTTTTAGAATATCTAATGAAAACGTAATGAAAATTGGATGAGAGCAGAAGCTACATAGTTGTCTTTAGAATAGATTGTGAAAGGAAGTCACGAAATGAGAAGAACACGAATGAATGTCTCAATCCTTACGATTTATGATCTTAACATTTCGTGTTACTTAACCTAACATTAATATTAATAATTTTACTCGGAACTTGACTAGGAAACATGATGCTAATATTCCGTTTTTCATTATTTAAATTATCGTTCATGTGAAATCACACTTTTAGGATTCTTCCCCGAGCAACCTCTCGCTATACTTGATGGACTATATCTTTTTAGGATTAGCATAAAAGATCATTTTTTTCACAAGACATGATCTCTTCATGAGAGGCATGGGTTACTCTTTTTTGATAGTAAACTTTGATTCACTTTTAATGAATTAACATGTGACTTTAGCCTCCACCTCCATACAATAACATGTGAATATGTGACTGCTTTTCTCTTCATTATGGTACTTTTTCAAGTATAGCTTAATTCAATTTTATTCAACCACACATCAAAGTGAAAATATTTTAAAGTTCTTTTCCCTCTTTGTCATTCAATCATCTCTACAACGAAAGATGAAACATAAATCATGGCTCAACTAAGCCCTCTCGGGGACTTTCTTCAAGAGGAACCTCATGAAAAGATTACTAATTATTCCTCCCATTTACCTAAAGGATCCCCAATTAATCAACAATTACAATATCATATGGGCTCAAAATATTTAAGACATCACGCAAGCTATAAAAGTCTTCTAAAGTGGAACAATTTTTGTTTTATGTTTATGAACGATTGTATTATATACATATAAAATTAAGTGATGGATAGATGTGCAGTACTTTTATATTTCACGAAATATGTAGATAAAAAGTGATTTGACTTTTTTCTTGCCAAAAATATGCTTAGTTTGACTATTACTTAATTCAAAAACTTCAACTGAAGCTAGAAATAAAATATTTTTTTTTACTCAATTTAAAAATGCATTTGAAGAATATGAACACATGGAATCTAAATCGAATTGTATACTCTTTTGAACAAATTCAAGTTTGAATGTTATACTCCTATTTATGATTAAACCAAGATAAATTGAAAGGGGAATTTGGCCATCAACTTTTTTGAAACCTAGCATGTGTAGTCATTTTAGTGTGTGTATGTGTTAGGGAGAGTGCACTTTGTAAAAAGCATTGGTTTATATCTAATTGGAGACCATATGAGTAGGAATTGTCATATTCCTATTGGATTCTGTCCTCTTCCATTTAAATTTAAGGATTGTGTTTTTGCTACAATCTTGTAGGAAAAGGTCCAATGGCGGCCATAAGGAATATATGCCATGGACCGTATCACTTGATATTTACATCAGTGGATGGTTATCCTAGGAGTATTTTCTTTTGTGTTTGCGAATTGAAAATCGAGAGTTTGTTTGGTACGTCATTCAAAAATGAATATATGCATTTTTTTGAGTGAGGGTTGACATGTAAGGTGATAAGACGTGTACATCATTGGAAGCATGTTATTGAAGCTTTTTTCTTCTTTTTCCTTTTTAATTAAAGGAAATTCCATGAGACGCTACTATTTACCAAAAAAAAAAAAGGATTATCAAGATCGAATATGGTGAAAATAGATCATTTACTTCATCGTCAAAAGAAAAACAGCTCAAATCACTACTAAATGATCACACAATAATAAGAGTATTGACACATGAAAATTGCCTCTAATAGCTTCCCAACTGAGAATTCTTTCCTCGAAAATGAACGATTCCAAAGATATGGGATGTAAATGTACATTGGTAGATGGAGTGAAAGTCCAAAGTGCGTGTCTCTAACCTTTTTGGGTCGAGAAATAGTATTTTTTGAAAAAAAAAAACATTTCTTTTATTATTGAGTTTCGATGGAATCACCATAGCCACAAGAAATATTTATCACTGCCGAACCTGTATTTGGCCATGCAATACCACAAAATATAGTCAATGTTGCATCCTGAATTAGCTAGCAAATGGCACACTGGGGTGGTTGCTCTCGTTTCATGTTATGATTATCTACTAAATTCAATGGCACCTCTCTCCCCGTCCCCACCCTTCTACTCGAACAACTAACAATCAAGTATGATGATCGTCATTATTGACTGCCTCGTCTATGATTTTCGTTAGTTGAATTAGACCGACTTACTTTAGTTGAAATCTAATTAAAATATAGTTGCTCGTTGAAATCAAAATAAAGGGAAGTTAGTGGATCGAATTCAGATCAAAGTGAAAATACCAATACTTAATCAAAACTAGATGAAAGTATAGTTATGGTGAATGAGATTTACCATTATTATATACATAGAATGAATTGAGAAGAAAATTGGGTGTGGGTGTGGACATGGGACTAACTACCATCAAAACAATGAGAAACCTGAAAGCAACATGTATAAATTCACAAACTGGGCAGAAAGCGTAGCTATAATCAAATGTCAGGTTAATTCCCTAAATGGTCACTGAATTTTTCGTAAAGTTCCCACGGGTCATTGAACTTTAAAATTGCCCCCATTAATAACTGAACTTTGAAAATTGGTATCTCATCAATCACTCCTTAAATGATGCTTGCAAAGTTGGAAGTATTTGATAACTTGTCTAACGGTATGGTTGATGTTGTACATCATTGTGAAAAAATACAAGATGTCGTCTTAGGGTTGCTTTGAAATGTAAGGAGACGTGAAGCTAAAAACAACGATTTGCGTTCGAGAGATTCAAAATTTAAGATTATGTCTCCATGAAATTGAACGAGATGGTGTGGACGACCTGCATATAAAATTTGATTTTTTGTGATTTCAACGCATTTTTTTTTATAGGCGTGCTTGTCATCCTTACCACTAGACATGCCATCAAGTCCATCTAATTTTGCAAGCATCATTTACGCGGTGATGGATGAAGTACCAATTTTCAAAATTCAGTGACTAATGGGCAATTTTCAAATTGAGTGACTCCTAAAAACTTTACAAAAAGTTCAGTAACCATTTATGGAATTAACCCTCAAACATCGTATCTCAACTTTTCGTGATTCGATCATTGTGAAATTTGGACAGCAAGTTCATGCCACATTTTCTTTAAATCGGAGGGTTATGATCAAGATCCAACAATTCATCTGGAAGAAATCGCTATATGAAAAATAACAAATTTTGTTGATATTTATCCATTGTTGATTTTTTAGTATTCGAAGAATAGTTGAGATAACTATGATAGATAAGATAGCTGGTGGGGTTACTTTTAGTGGGATTCTTTCTTAGATGGATAGGAATTTTTTTTGTGTGTCAAGAATTGTTGTTGAATTATTGACGTTGGTGGTGCCTCTGAAAACATATTCAAGAGTCTATTTTAATGATTGCATTTGGGTGTCAAGAATTGTTGTTGAATTATCGGCGTTGGTGGTGCCTCTATAAACATATTCGGGAGTCTATTTTATTGATTCCATTTAATAAATCATGTATTTCAATACTCTATTTCTTAAACTATTCAAACTACTCCATCAGTCTCATTTATATATGCTTACTTTCTTTATTTTTTTGTTTCAATTATATAGTCTTGTTTATTTATTAAGATTGTTTTGTTTTGTTCGTTTATTAATATACCCTTATTTTTTCTACTACTTTCAATAATAGTTTACTACTAGTTATTGATAATTAAATGAGGGTAAATTAGGAAAATTTTTGACAAAAATTATTTTTTCAATAACATTAAATAAAATTTCTTAATCCGTGTGAAAAACAAAACAAGCCTATATAAATGAGACGGATGGAATATATTTAAATTGATTGGCAATTAACATATAAAAAATTATGTTAAATAAAATATGAATAGAAATCAATAAATATTTATTGTAAATAATAAAAATGAAGAGTCAAACAAAAAAGCATTGTTGGAGTGCATAAAAATATTTGACTCTCTAAATTAAAAAACACTCTTTATAATGCATAAGATGCTTTTTATAAATAAAAAGTCATTTGAAGACGCTCTCATATTGACTGTAGAGATTGTGGGATTCCATTTTTGAGGTGATGAGATGTTATTAGTGTGTCGAAACTTGCATTCTTTAGGTTTATTGTATCTCTAGTATCGACTGAAGAAAACATTTTAAATTTCTATCTTGTTAGAGATAGTTCGTTGTTGGTGTCAAGAAATGTATTTTTACTTAGTTTTGGTTACCTCTAATGTAATTTAGGGAAAAAATATTGAATTTTCATTATTATTATATTGTGATTTTAAGAATTGAGCTCGCAGGTGTAGGTACAACGTCAAACTACGTTAAATGTTGTGTTGATTAATGTGAAAATCGTGTTCATTTTTAACTTCTATATGATCAATTTTCACCACACGTCTTAAACTCTAAAGAAGTCATAAACATTTGATTTTGTCAAATCCTCAATAAGAATTGAAGGTGGAGAAGTCAAATGTGTAACTCGAGTCAAGTCGAAAAGTTGAGGCGTTGAAGGTACAAGAATTGCGTGCAAAAATCAAAATTGAAGCATACAAAATTTAATCACACGTGCTAATAAAGCGTGTGAAATAGTCTTGCGACATCTGGTTGACTAAAACCAAACGAGAAAATACAGCCAAAAGAATTGTAAAATAATTCCCCACTCGCAGCCTACCTTCAAATCTCAACCATTTTGTAATTCGTATACAGAACCCATCATCTCGACTTCACTTTCAGAAGTTCTAGTTTATCAGGTTCTATCTTGTCTTCCCGCATAAACATATATGAATGATTTCAGGGTGATGTCTCTAATGATTCTGTTGACTTTTGAGTTACTGTAAATTCGATGGTTGATTTTGATGATTGATGTCATAAAAGGTTTTAGTGCAATTTTTATTTTTTTTTTCATTATTAGCTATTTTGCCAGTTGGTTTTATCTACTTTTAAGACTGTGTTTAGGGCTTTTTCTCATGGAAAATCGTTCATCTTTTTTAATTATTGAAGCCCGTTTTGATTTTTCTGGTTATTGCTATCATTTTTTTGTGAATCGTAAAGAAACAAGAACCCTTTAATGGGATACACTTTTTATAAGAAAAATCAAAACCACTTTTGGCGCGTTTTACTGATAATGAAAATAATAGCAGAAAACAACTTAGACGGGGATAGACTTAACCTTCAGCAAGTAAAAAGTAAAAAGGGGCAAAAAGAATTATATGGAAATATGATGTTTAGTGAAGCAAAAAAAAAAAAAAAAGAACTGATAATTGAAAACGGGAAAAAAAAAAATGAAATTGTAATTTATATATTGGTGTGTATATATGCTTAATATTTCTCCTGAATTTTGCATTTTGGTTGACCTGGAGCTAAATTTGTATCCTTTACTAGGATTTATACATTTTTTTGAGGATTTTTATTTGATTGAATTATTCGAAGGGAGATAATAGCCGAAAGAGATTCTTATAGAACGAATAAAGAAAAAGGAAAAAAATAAGTTAAAATAAGAACCGAAAAAATAACCATGTAACTTCCACTTCACAGTTTGTAGGCGCCTGATGGTGAATTTGGTTTATGCAAATTGTATCTAGATATTGTTTGGCCGTCTGACATTGATTTTTGACCCAGAAAGGGAAAGATTTGTGCACCATGGTTGTGGAAGCTTGATGATTTAGTCTCTTCACGCACTTACAAACTTTTGGTGGTAGAGGGCTCTAGACTAAACACGGATAAATGGAGGAGATTCAATTTTATACCAACTTGGATGATGTCATTTGTCCCATATGCCTGGACTTTCCGCATAATGGTGTTCTCCTTCAATGCACATCTCATGGAAAAGGATGTCAGCCTTTTGTATGTGACACGGACCATTTGCACTCAAACTGTCTTGACCGTTTCAAACAAGCAAATAGAATGTTAGCTAGTTCCAAATCACCGAGTTCTGCTGAGAACTTAAATTTCTTGGATTCAGGATCCAACAGTAAACCTGCTTGTCCCTTATGTAGAGGAGAAGTTACGGGATGGGTTGTTGTTGACAAGGCTCGTATACATTTGGACGAGAAGAAACGTTGTTGTGAAGAGGACAAATGTTCGTTCATAGGAACCTACTTGGAACTTAAAAAACATGCGCAATTAGAGCATCCTCATGCACTCCCTTCACAAATTGATCCTGCACGACAGCTTGATTGGGAAAATTTCCAGCAATCTTCTGAGATCATAGACGTTTTAAGCACTATCCATTCACAAGTCCCACGAGGTGTTGTTTTGGGTGATTATGTGATAGAATATGGGGATAACTCTGATGACGAATTTGATGACTTCCCTGGGGATGAAGGAAAGTGGTGGACATCTTGCATACTATATCAGGTATTTGAAAAATTTAGAACATCCAGGAACAGAAGAAAGTCAAGAATGAGGGATTCCAGAAGAGGAAGTCGCCGTTTGAGTTATGACACTTCTAACTCTGAAGATGGTTCTGTATCATCTGTGGAACATGCAGAGTATAGAGCGAATGAGACTGATGATGAGTTTGTGACAAGTGAATTCTCAAGGCAGACAGCCGGCCATCACATGTGAGTTACTGTGTGCATGCAACTGAGGTTTCCTTTCACTGGTGATGCATTGTTCAATTATTCTTGTAGATCCATGATTTGTAATCTTTTGATGTGATTTTCTTCATTCACTGTATCTATATAAATTATGATACCACCCAAGAAATGAAAATGCAAATTAGATTCTCAAATGTATAAATAACTAAATTAGAAAATCAAACAAAAATAATTGCAGGTTTTTACTAATATCTCAACATTGGTGGTTTTGGGGCTGATGATGTATCCTTATACATATGATATAATATTGCCATATATAATTTTGCTTCTGTTTTTTACTATATGCCGAAGTGATATAGCAATTGACATATGACAGAGATATTATATTCTCAACATCGTTCTGTAGCACTGGTATCTGAAAACACATCTAGTCTCTCTCCTTAGTTTTGGCATTTAAGATATAAATGCTTGTGTCAGCAATTACTCTTAGATGTATTAGTGTGTTTATATATGACATAAGACCATCTACATTCCAGACCTGGAGGCAGCAGAGCTGGGACCAGTATTTGAGTGAAATATTACTGGGTTGATGTACTTGTTAAAAAAAGTCGTAACCTTTTACTACTATCCCAAAATTGGTGGTTCTGAGGGCCGCCAAAATATCCTTATAAATGATATAATATTGCTTATATTCTCTTTATTTGCAAATACTGAATTGATTTGTAAAACAGAAATTATATTGTCAAGATTTTCCTGTTGTGCCTAGATCTTAAAACAGGTCTAACTACGCATATGCACACATAGATACCACCAACATCCTAAAACTGCGGGCAGCAAGAATGCAGCTAGTATTTGAGTGAAATATTCTTTGCTGTTGTACATGTTAAAGTTTGTTTTTATTTTTGCCTGCTATGAATTTGCAAAAAGGTTAGATCTTCGTTGTGTTTATATTTTTGCGTATTTCGATTATACTATTGTATGCTTTTTGGCTTGACAGTCATTAAAAATTCATAAAACTGTTAAAAATAAGAAAATATTCCTGTGATCTTGGTGATTATCATATTTTCGAGATCTTGTTTGACCAAAGAGAAGGATTTCTAGCTTGAGAAACGTTCCCCAAGAACAGATTAAAGTGACTTGGCTGTCTTNTGACCAAAGAGAAGGATTTCTAGCTTGAGAAACGTTCCCCAAGAACAGATTAAAGTGACTTGGCTGTCTTATCTGGCTCCAATTTTGTGTAGCCTCAATTACTAATTTTGAATTTGAGAAAAATAAAATTAATCTCATTCAAATTTCACACTGAGCTGAGTTCTTTTCTTAAGTTGCAAATTACCTAAATATTGTGAAAAACATAATTTTTTTGTATTGATACGAGGTTGATTTATGGGCAAAATCAACAGAATATATGATTGTTTAAGAAATTCATTACTTTTTACTATTTTGATTATTGCAGTCCCTTGCGTTTTCTTTTTGATTTCCACTGCTGTATTTTTTGCATTGTAGTTCTCGAAGGCGCCGTTCCCGCTTCTATGACAATTAAGGTAGGCCATGTCCAGGATGCCTTCCAATCTCCTATTTGCAGTATTATATACCTTGAACGGTTTCTTGGTTATGATAACTGATTTAAAATATTTAATCAGATTGTGGGCATCACCTTTTTGACTTCACATGTCACGTTTCACAATCTAATACATATTTGTAGCCTTGAAACTGTTGTTTATATCTTATCACTTATGGCAATCTTACATATTATCTGTGACAGAATAGACTGTAGCTGCGGAATGGCAGGAAAGCTTTTAACAATATTAGTTGAAGGAAAAGTGCCGGCAGGGTATGTTTGGTGCTGCTAATAATGCATAAAGTTGTATACAGTTCTTAGATAAGTGGTATCTGCTAAGATTTCTTTCCTTTTTAATATTTGTTCCCGTTTTCTCTCCCATGTTTTCTTCATTTCTGGAGAAGGATTTGATCTTTGGGCTTGCTGTTCAATAATCATTTGTTATTGTGTGACTTATAAAACAACCCTGACTGCTTAGTTTTAGATGATCATAGAAACTTACATTGTTATTCAAATAGATTGTCATAGAAATCAAGTATTTGATCCAATTTCATTTATGTTGGATACTGAAGTATCGTAGTGCATGTTTTCTATGCACGCACTTGGACAAGTTGTTCATGTATATTTATCGTGTACATACGCATACGCACGTGCACACGCAGAGTCTGATATTGATGTGCATAATTTTTGCCTTGCATCCATGTTGAACTTGAAAGTAGTTGTGTGCTGCTTGTTTACATTTAGCATGTCTGGCTAAGCTTAGTCAAACAGTAAAAAAAGTATGTCCTTGGTTGGTAAAAATTCTTTAAAATTCATTTTTAATCACATTCTTCTAATAAAATAATTTTGCTTGTGGATTCATAATTTTTCCATATTTTTTAATCGACATTTTCCAAAAAATTATACAAAATTTTTTCTAAAAAAATCTACATCAAACATGTCCTAAATTGTACGAGAGAATCCGAAATGGAAGTAAATTTTAGAAAACTTTAAACATGATTGTAAATTAGTTACTTTTAAGCTTAGCCAAACATACTCATCTTTTATTCATTTTATCTATTAAACTTGCTATATTGATTGCACAAGGCATATTTAACTTTATGTTAGTGTTGACTGTATACTAGTGATTCTTTTAGCTTATATATAATAGAGCATATATGCTTGGCACAGCATATTCCATCACAAGTGGGAATTTTGGGCCCTCAAACTCACCAAGTCTCTCTCTGTAAATTTGTGCCTTGATTTTGCATGCTTAAATGATGTTAAGCCATAGCAATTTTTTTAGTTAATAGTGGACTCAATGTACTGATCAAAATTCATTATTTATTTCATTTAAGTTTTTGATGTTCGTCATTTATTTCACTAAAATTGTAATTATTTCATGTTAGCAACTCTTGGTTACTTGTGATAATTATCATTTATTCACTGTTACGTCATCAATTTCTGTCGATTGAATTGATCGAAATTATTTTAATTAAAATCAAATCAAAGTGTAGTTACTTGATTGAAATCAAATTAAAGTGAAGTTATCTAGTTGAAATCAAATTAAAGTGTTGTTACTCCATTGAACAAATTTGAAATAAAGTTACTTGATTAACATAAAGTGAAATTTTAGTTACCACAGATGTAGTTTATGCTCAATTTATTACCCCGTTGCCTAATTCAACTTTTAAGCATTCATCTAACTGTAATACAATGACACAACAGGACCAACTTGGCATGGAAACATCCAACTACTAGGGGAACGCGGTTTGGTTCGAACAGTTTATAACAAATTTTCAAACAAAATCACTTAAAACGGATTGAATTTTTTTCAAACAAAACCTATTCAAACCATTTTATGGGGTTTAGTTCGATTTAAAATCACGATTTAATAAAGAAAAATAAACATATATCGAATAAGTTAAATCATAAATATTAGTCTAAAATTTCATATTAAAGCATAAATTGTATTAGTAAAAATATTACAAACCAAAGTTCTATAATTCTAATCATTATAGTACAAGAATATTATAAAAACATTTTAACATATTAGTCGATATTAATGGTGCAATATTTGCAATCATAACACGTGATTCATTCTCTCCATAGATATAAGAATATAGTATATGAATTCATCGACTATAGTTAAATGATATGAAACAACTAATAATAGAAAATGATAGAAAGATGAAATACGATATACCTTTTTCTATATTTTATGAATTATTCAATGCTTCTACTTCATCCAAATATTGATGAATTAAATCATCGTCTCAATTTGGGGGGTAATCTTTGTATTTATTTGTATTCAATTTTCATCAATGTAATATATCGAAGGGCTCATTGGTCAAATCTTCAAAACGACAATTCAAGTAATTCACTAAATCATTTTATAAATTATTAGTAAAATCTAAAAATTAAGTTAAAATATAAATACTTAATTGAATGATCTGACCAAAAATTTGAGTTGCAAATAAACAAAAATGTTCTCCGCTAAAAATTTAAGAGAGCATGGCACAAATTAGAACAAAACAACACAAGTATATAAAAAAAATGTCAAAATAATTACCAAAATATAAGAAACTTTGGATAAAATGATATGGAAATTTAGCCTAAATTCGAGAAAATTATTAGTAAAAGATAAAGAAATGTGTGAGTTTGAATTAAAATCTAGATATAATTATTTACTCAATTATAATGGACGGTCGATAAATATGGTTCAGCAGCAGTTGTTCAACACTTCATCCAATTTGAGAGTTTTGTGTTCTTAATTGTTATGACCATTGGGTATTTGGGTACAAATTAATGGAATGGACCATTATCTATTTAGGTATTGAGTATAATTGTGCTATGCTAATATGAATTTATCTTTCTAATTGAGATGTGCTTAATTTTAACTGATGGATAAAATTTAAATTAATTTTTTTTCAAATTTTTTTTGTAAACGGTTTGACAGTTTAAAATGGTTTGCAACAATTGAAATCTAAACCAAACTACTTTGAAACGGTTCGATTCATTTCAAAATCATAACGTTGACGGATCCACGTGGATCCAAACAAATGGTTTCAAAAAAAGGGGGTTTGATTCGATTTTGGGGTTTGAAGATTTCTTTGTTCAGCCCTACCAACGACAATGGAAGAAAGCATTGATTGATCTCAGTGTATCAAAATGTGCAAGTTGTGCCTGCCGGCTTCAACTTCCATTAGTATGGAAGAATCACTTGTGCTTTAGTATTTCTTCCTTAAACGGCTTATTATATTTTCTAAACTATTTGTTGAAAATTCAAAAAGCAATTCAAATGGAGGCAAATATCATTTTTAGGAAAGCACATCGTATACATTCCTTGTAGCTTCAACATCTCCTTTTTCTTTACTTCTATAAATTGTATTAGAAAATTTAACAACTCTTAAGATTAAACTTCAACTGCATATTTCAGATTTTTAAACAGTATTAAACAAATAATGAGAGAAAAAAAAAAGTTAGAATCTTGTTCATACAACAATGCAAAGTTCGACTGAAGCCTAAAAACAGGGCCGTGCTAAATGCATCAAGATGTGTGTTATCAAACAGTCCCAATTAGCCTACTTAACAACAGGCTGAAGTTCACAACTGATAATTCAAGGAGGGAGTACAGAAATATGCAGTATGAAGCAGATGCTTAATATCAAAATCTTACACCACAGGGAGACGTAAATCTCAGTAATTTTTAAAATTTATCCACTCAAAAACTAAAGATGACCACACAAAACAAAATACAAATACCAAAAGTTTTCTCAAATGCTAACAAGACTAATACGGTACATTATTGGGGAGGTTGCGGATAACGTTACTCTTCATACCAATCTTAGAACGCATAGCTTCGACCCCCGATTTAGTCATTGCCTTCATTACTTTCAATCTAACCACATGCTCTCTCGACTGCACGGTTGCCAGACCCATGCTCTTATACCTGAAGAAGAAAAACATTTTTGTTGACTCACAGAGGAAAAGAAAAGAGGAAGGGGATCGGGGTGGGGTCCTAGGGGGCTATTAAGATGGATGCTCAGAACTCTTGATAAACAAGAGCTCCGTATATGTATGTACCTTGAGGTTAGTGCAGCGGTGATTGCAGTGTTATTTGCAGGTGTTGGACGCGGTTTCTGACGGTAGTATCTTAAATACTCCCTTGATCCAAGCATTGTGGTTAATGTTGTGCCATCATTTCTTTTGGTTATAACAAGCTCAGAGCCGCCACTACCAAGTTCAACAGTATTGCTCGTATCATCGACTGCAATAAGCTGCTTCCCATCTGTATCCACATAGCTATATCCAAAAAAAAAAAACTCTCCAGGTTACTTTCACTGGCAACCATAATAATTTAGTTGTTTTTATATTAAACTTTGATCAAAGAAGCAGAAAGAATAAGAATTATCAGAAAAACCTGCTACTGTAATCATAAAATTCCTCCAATTCTGCTTCTTCATCTTCACTACCATCCCCATAATGCACTTTGCAATGACTTTTTGCCTCCATATGCTTCCGAACTGCCTCTAAGCTACTGAAAGGTTGACGTCTGTCGTTACAATATAAACACATAAAATCCCTCTTGACCTGCAAAATTAAACAGGAAATTATTAAGCTCGAAGCATTTATGTTTAAAAAAAAATACAGAAACAGAAAGAAATAGATGCTGTGAAAAATGAATAAAAAAGAAGATACTTTATCACAAAAACTTCAGTTTGACATAGCAACAAGGTGATTACCTTAAGGCCAATATATGTTAGAAGCCCACGAGGATCCTTCAGATACTCGACATCTGGTATGAAGAAGCCGTGCTGTCTGTGCATGTGAACCATGCAGCTCTCCAATGTATCATGTTCTAAATCACACATGAAGCAACAAGAGGGATCCAACACTTCCTCATCATCATCATCATTCCTCGCATCCTCCTCCATATCGTCATTAGAGTTGTGCACATTTACCTTTAATTGTGTCAAAGAATCAGTGGCTTCTCCAATTAAGTCGTCCTCTGAATCCACCTCTTCCCATTCACTCTCTTCACTTTCTTCAACTTCCTGCTCTACATGATGTGGAGACTCTTTTCCAACACGACGAGCAAGTGGCTTGATTATCGTAGTACCCTCATTGTTGCTTGTTCCTTCTGAAGCCCGCATCAAATGACTTTTAGATTGCAGATGCTGAGCACGAGCTTTGGAACTTCTGTATCCTTTGCCGCAAAGGCCACAACTATACATCATTGGGGTTTCATCTAATTTCTTTCTCTCTTCTGCAAGAGAAGATTCTCTAGCAAGAAAGAGTGATTCGGTTACTCCTGGAACACCTGCAACCTGATTCACAAGAAAGAACACAAGTTGATAAAAATGTAATATCTAGTGATTTGAAGGAAATATTCAGGATCTCAAAATTGTGATATTGAATTGTGCCAAACAACTCATTAACACACAAAATTCCTAAAGATATATAAAGATCCAGGAAATCTCCAATGTACATTCAAAATCAGATATAAAGCTATAAAAATAACAGATTCTATAAAGAGTTTACTAAGCATATCAGCAAAGACAGAAGATGACAATCAAGAAAAAGAAAGGAAGTATGTTGTTCAGGCAAAGCAACAGAACCATTGACAACAAACTCTCCTCTGATAGGATGGAAGGAGCTGGAGAAAAAATAGTCACCAAAAGAAAATTCCAACACTGCAGCCCAGTTTGAGTGAATTAACTTGTCATCTACTGATACTGTACTTCAAATGTGATCCCTACAAGCATGTTAAAATAGGAGCCAACAGTTGAAATTCACGATAATAAGTCTTCAATTCAGAATCTTGTTCTTACTTTTATCATCTCTATAGTTGTAATTTGCGTAATATATAAAGGAGTATAACACATAGCCACTAGGATCTTTTCTTATTATACCAAGCTCTATAGCAATCCATGAAGCATGCAGCATCTCAAAAGGTAACAATTACCGTGCAGCAAATGCATTGGAGATGGAATGTCTCCAGAGCTTAAACAGCAGATGTCAAAAAACCCATTGAACCACAACATCCAAATATAGAATAGTAATAATTAAAACCCTTTGTTTTGAATAGTGTTGAGACTTCAAATCAAAAGTTAATTTCCAAATCAAAATGTTCTTTATAGAATTTCATTTATGTTCCAATATAATTCCCTCATAATTTCCCACAAATGAAACACAAAAGAAAGAAATAAATTAAAATCCTCGCCTTCCCCGTGCCACCCAAATACAAAGAACGGACAAAAAACGAAAGAAATATTGTTATCCTATTATATAATTTCACAAAATCAAGTTCCCAAAGAGCTCAAATCTTTCAAATGAATGCACGTGTAGCAAATCAAAATTTATAAATCCATTAATTTTCCCCTGCACACAAGTATTTTTCTCTCAACACGTCATTCTTGCAGCTGCAGAATAATTATCACTTACATATATGCCTAATTCCTGAGGTAAAACCCGATCATTCAATAATTCTTGAAAGCTACCCAAATCAAAATTATACACTGAAACATTAAGTGCCCACAAAAAAATAAAGAATAAGAAAGCATAAAAAGCCAACCTTGCGTTTGAGGTTGTAGCGATGCCATTCGGATTTATAATGGGTCTTTTGGTCGGTCTCGTCCTGGAATTCCTTGTTGCAGGCGTTGCATGTCAACCCCGGCATCTTCTTTCCTCCTTTTGGTATAGGGTTTTGATTCAAGAAAAAGTGTGAAATTATAGAAAAACCTGAATTGAATGGTGAAGCGGCTTCGACTTGTATAAATATAGTCGGCGGCGTATGCAGACGAAGACCGCACCTCGCTTGTATATTTAAAGTTTCAAACTAGTCCCTTACTTATGAAGTCTGGTGTAACATCATCCCCGACTTAAAACTCAAAGCAAACTCGTCTTCAACCTATTAAAATAGGTGCTCGCACAGTCCTGATAGATGAAAACCGTGTAAAACTTTGTTGATATGTTGGAATTCTGAAACAGAATACTGATGCATCGGTCCATATGACAATGAGAGCATAATCGTCGTAGCTTGTTCTAAGAATGTGTGGGGGAGGTTTTACCCAATAAGACGTCAAGGCCATGGAGTTCTTGGGGAAAAAAATTATGCTCGTTAAAGGTAACGACCAATAAATTAGTATAATTGAGTGAAATATACTTCAAGCTATTCAAAGTCTCACTGATTGCTCTTGTTGTAGACGTTATTGTAGCTTTTCTTTTCGATGCTCGCCATTTTAGTCCTAGAAATGGTTTTGCAACCTTAATTTTGGTGAACTTGGATTAATTGTATGCCAGGTATTGAAATGCACTAAAAATGTTTAATGGAAACTTGCAATAAATAGAAAATGTCATGATTTTTAGTGAATTTTTATTTTTCTGAAATTGATTAACAATTTCTTTTATGTAGTGATTAATTGTAATATTTGAAATTATTTTCCGGTCTTAGGTTTAGGATGCAATTAAATTTGGCTAATTACATCACAACCCAAATTTTTTTTTTTTTATTTGTCAGCAATATATATTAGTCGCACTTATGATCCTCAATCTTTGATCATTATAACATTTATGTCCCAAACTTTTTTCCCATCAAATCTTATCAGCCTTCCATTAATTAGCACATCTTGTATTTACTATTGTTTTATGTAAAAAAAAAAAAAAATTGTTTGTCTTCTGAAATGAGGAAAAAAATATTTCGTTGTACTTTATTAATTATTGCTTTTTTTTAAAATGTGATGGTTCATTTTATGCACTTCGAACGATTTTCTTGGACGAAACCGTTATCAGAAACTAGATTTGTTAATTAATAAAATTTGAGGATAAGAGCGCATCCAAAAAAAAATGTATGGATATAAGGACTATAATGAATAAAAGTTGAGTCATTCTAATGCAATTAAAATGTGATATAACTATTAAAAATAAACATAATTACCTTAATTTTTTCATCAAAATATTATAGGAACTCCAATTGTGTGGGTTTTTTACCTACTCAAGTTTTAAATATTAGCATTTATTTAGACTAATGTTATCTCGAAGTCCTTATCTAGCTCTAGGAATTTCAATGGGTCGAATCGAGCAGGCTCAATCCATATGAACACGAGCTCGGCCTTTAAGATTTTATGAATGCATTTACATACGTAATCTGACAAAAACAAAGGGCCTTAAGAGAACACAATATAACTCAGTGGATGTGTGTATACACGTGTGGTTTGAAATGGTCAAAATGTGGCAATTGGTGCCTTGGGCTGTGCATGATTTCCGCCCATATAACTTAACCATCTACCATATACATGTCCATATTTGGCTACTAATAATCTTTTTTTTTTTCTCATTCATCAACTTCCAATCCCAAAGGCTTTCATCGTCTTTCTTTATACAAGGTGCTCTCTCTCTCTCTCTCGATTTTCAGAAATTTAATTTCTTGTCCCATAAACTTTTGGTTTATGTTTAACGTGATGTTAACATTGATAAAAAATAAACTTAAAATGATAAAGAGTCGATCAACATGTAAATTTACTATCGTAGCTCATTCTTATTTTCTTTATATATTCGTATTTGTAAATGGTAAAAAAATGTTAAGTGGATGCATAGATCCTGTATCAGACTTCTTGTGTTCATTTATAGAGGTTTTAATTTTATTATTTTTGAATTTTTTAAATAAAATATTATGTCAACAATTCAGATTTTCCTCAACATTTCTTTAGTTTTTTCCTATATGATGCAGAGAAAAACAGTTTTGGTTAAACAATTCTAATTTCTATGTATACCAACAATTTCTTGACCATTTAACAAAAACATACGACGAAATTTTTTATTTTTTTATTTTTCGGTTGGTGGTGGGGTGGGGGGGGGGGTAGGGATGCCTCTTTAGGTAGTCATTCTGTCTCAATTTATAAGGAAAATAATTAGAACACGACACGATGAAAAAATAAAAAATAAAAAAAATACACGACATAGAAAATAGTGCTATTAACGGTTCGGTAGTAGCTTTTGATCCGCTATCTCGATCATGATTTTCTTTTTGAATCAATTGTGGGTGAAGAGAGATTTGAGCCAAATGTGATGTTGCAAATATGCTTCTTAAATGCAGGTTATAAAGAAATTGACAAATGGCAACAAGAACAAAAGAGACTGCTCCTGGAAAGGAGAAAAGGGGAACTTCCCCTTCATACCCAAAGAAAAATCCCAACTCTAAACAAAGCTCTCCTGAAAAATTTGCATCAGATATGTATGTACCAAATTATCTCAAGCCTACAATAAGTTCAGGTCTTGATGCTTCTAAACAGCTTGGCAAGAAACCGTCTTCGACTGACAATGCCAACATGCCTAATCTTGCAAGAAGGAGATCCTTCGACAAGCCTCCGTCCCCTTCCAGTACTCAAAAAACACGCTTTTCGTCTAGTTCTGCTACTCGATCTTCCTCATCTTCGAGTAAACCGATGACAACTACGCATAAATCTATTCCAGATAAGTTGTTGAAGACACCGACAAAGGTTGCCGGTAAACGCTTTTTTATTGCGAGACCTTTGAGTGCTACCAAGAAGGGAAGCCCCAGCAATAAGAAACAAGACACTGCAAAGAGTGGTTCAATAACAATAGAACAGGTCACTAGCCCTGATAAATCTGATGCATTACCAGTTGAAATAGGACAAGATGAACAAGAATCATCAGTTACTGATGCTGAATATGAAGAGACAGTGCATGAATTGGGACCTGAAAATTTAGTAGTGGAAGATGAGGAGCCTATAAGTATTACAAGGCAGGCTGAACCCGAGAACATCACGGACGAGGATGTTGTGACTATTGAATCGTATACGGTTTCAGAACAGCCAGAGATCTCCCTTGGAGTCGAGACAAAAGAATTACCAGAAGACGAACCAAAGATTGAATTAGAAGAACACGTTGTGAATGTAAACGATCACACACAAACTGATGAAATACTTGAAGATAATTCAAAAGCAGAAGTCGAAGAGCAGGAAGTAGCAATAGCATTGGATGGAAGTGAAACTACTGATTCTGAGGAACAAGAAATGAAAGTTAAGCCCGAGACAGAAAATGAGGAGTCGAAACAAGAAGACTGCGAAAAGAAGAAGGAATCCCTAGTTTCGAATGATGTAATTGAGGAGACTGCAAGCAAGCTTCGAGAGCAGAGGAAGAACAAGGTTAAAGCACTTGCCGGGGCCTTTGAAACTGTCATATCCTTACAGGAGCCCAAGTGAAAACATGTCTATGGTTGTGTATTGAACAGAACTGATAACGGATAAATTATTTAACTTATTTTAATCATTTTAGTACTGTATAGTGGAGCCTATCTAACATTGCACCATTGGATGGTTCTGTATTTAGTTATACATCATCACCGACCTCCCACGAGCACGATGAAATTAAATTTTACTTTAAACTTGAATTAATGCTAAAATTTGAAGTGCTAATATAACACAATTCAAACCGCGAACGTTTAAGAGCAGCTTGCTCCTTTTTAAAGATAATTAACTCTCTAGTGAGACAATAAATTAGGAACCAACTGTTCAATTAGGATTATTCGTATTATCATTTAATATTTTCTCATTAAAGCCTGTTTCCAAATACTCAGCACCTTGATCAAATCTCGTCATTGTAGTTTCAGTATCTCCTCTTGAGTTGAACATTAAGTGGAGTTATTCAACTCGATGTAAAATATGGGACAGTAGACTGCATCCTTACGATGAGAGCACAAACCAGCAGTCTGGTTTGGACGGTTTTTTTACATATTTTCGGACCAAACTGAGTTTATACTCTTCTATGAAACAAGTGTACGTGGTCAGAGCAATGCTTTGAAGATTGTTTAATCCGTACAGTATATACAGTTACTAGTCTCCTCTGGAGGAACCAAACGTGCCACCAAAATTTAATTATAAAATACTGAATTGGCCCCTTAACCTTTTATCACTTACAGAGTTTAAGCTTTTTGAAATACGTAGACACGAAGGATTTAGGATAAGGTTTCGTGGCAAGACATGTGGGAAAGTTCTCGGGTTGTTCAATCCACAGCTTATGAGCGATGCCGGCAGCTTTTAGCTTCTCTGATAAGTTCAATACCTGGGCTTCACCCTTAACTTCAAGAGTAACCTGCTCAACCAGGGAGAAAGTTGTCATTAGCTCACTGATACTCTCTCCATCCCATCTACTATTCGATCAAATCAGCTAACAGAAGTTTTAGGGAAAAAGATTAGAAAAACAGAATACACAGTTTCCACATAATTCAATGAATTCAAAACAGCAGAATGGATGTAATTAACCACCCCCACCCCCAACAACAAAAAAAGGCTTGTGATGTGCCGGACAGGTCGTTGCATCCCAGAAGTACTCGCATGGGATGCTTGACTTCTAGGAGGGTATGGGGTGTACGATAAACATATTGAGTTGATCCTAGATTCAGAAATTTGAAACATGCTCCCAGTCAATGCTAATTACATGAGTACACAGGATAAAACATGACTATAGATTGAGTAGAAATGATGAGAAAAAGGTTGTTCTATCAAAAAAAAATGCCACGTATAGTTACCCAACTTATCTCTCCTTATTTATTTTTTTATATTTTTCCTTGGCTTGATTACACACGCCCGCTGATAATGTCATATAACTTAACCCAAACCTGGATACTTATTAAGCAAGCCCAAAAAGGCTCTCAACTAATGGCCAAAGCTTCCTTCTCATGCACATGCAAACACAATGTCACGTCCATCCATTCATCCATCCAAAGTAGTATACAAATTCTATTTTCACAATGTAAAAATCTCAAATTCTATTTTCACAATGTAAAAATCTTTTTTTCATTAGATATGGCGATTCTATTATTTTCAAAGGCAAGCCATGGATTAATAATTGATTTCAAAGTAATACTTGGCCAAAACATTCAAATCATATTAAATCAAATTCCGCTGTCATTTTGTTTCACAAATATGGCTTCATTTGCCCAAAAGCATAAAGGGCAGACTGTAACGTTTACTCTATACATGACATGTGGTTAATCTGTCACATGCAGGGCAATGGTGTGACATGTGGCTTTGCCACTTGTCCGTTATCAAATACAAAATGTACAAGGCTCATCTACCGCTTACATAGGATAAATGCAAGACAGCTTATCCACCGATTACACAGTATAAATGTAAGACAGATGGCTATCGGGCCTTGTCCTCGCATAGAATGTAGACAGCTATAATGCCATCTCAATGTACATAACAGATGTGTAGCAGATGGTTATTAAGCCACCTGTCATGTAAAGTAAACAGATATATACCAACTACACATTATCAAACCGTCTGTCATTACATAATGCAAGACAACATATGTGTAAAATAATGCTTCAGCCCTTGTAAACAATTTAACCACAACCACACCCCCTTCACCGTTTTGGTTCCATAAGTTACCATCCCAAACCTTGGTATGCTCTCTCTCAATTTAACCTCCAAACATCTTTATTCTTGACAGTCCAAAAAGAATATCATCACGTTGCTCTCACATAGAACTTATTTCCAATGTTCCATCGTCCACCCCCAATGAAAACAACTTGCTTGAAGCATCTAACAAGTACACACCACTATCCCTCCTTTTGTTTTTGCTAATATTTTGCAGGTGCAATAGATATGTCACAGATTATACACCATCAGTTTCTGGCATTAATTGTGCAATGTAGCATATGATTATATACCAGATTTTATAAAAACATTGTTGAGTCAACAAAAATAAAAGAAATCTTCCATAGGCTTCATGTAGCATGAGCTAAGTCCTAAATTGTAATGTTGATACAGAACGAAGATCTAACATTATCAAAATAGCAGTTACCACTTAGAAAGAGATGAAGTGCCCATCTTTATTATATTTTTTGCTTAATTACTTCACACATGTTTGCAAAGATATGCTTGGGGTTTTGAGGTTATGGGCATTGGAAATCTTTGGGGGTGGGGGCTCGGTGAAGTAGGATTAGGTAGCATTTAAAGGGTGGGTTTTTATTCTCATAGTACAAGTTTATAAGAAGTATTTTAGATGTTTCAAGAAAAATCCTAATAGAATCGACTAAAGGGTTTCACGATTAGTCAAAGATTTTAGTGTCTACCTTAATGATCAAATGTGGGTGCTCCAACAAATAACTCCCCACCTCCATCCCCAACCAAAGAATCAAAGAATGATAAAACATGGATGTGAAAAGTGCCTTTGCTAGTGAACCACATGCGCAATACATCAGGGACCTAGTGTCGTTAACTATCTGATATCACTGTATAAACCATAAGAACTTATAGGCGGATAACATAGCTAAGTTCTTGGGCAAAAACCTCACTAGGACATGAGTGCATATGTGCATGGATTTTCAATTACACACGTCCCCCAGTCAACAGAAAACAAACTAAAACTAAATTTTAAAACAATCGATGCATATATGCACAGCCTTCACTAAGATTAAGACCACATTTAATATGAACAATTTGTTCGCTCATTCAATCAGAGATTTGATTTAATCACTTACAAAATATTGTTACCATATTTTAAATTTGGAATTTGGACAGGTAACAGCTAATTACGAAATTAATACTAATAAGGTTCATAATAAAAACAGATTTTAATCAAAGAGAGTCAGTTATTCAATCCCAACTTAATAGGGTTAGGTATATGTGCAATGGAGATTTGTCAATTTCATACAAATCCATGCCAACCACCTCTGTCTTCCTCTGTCGACTATTTTACTTTACTATTGCAGTTTTAAGATTTCTACCTAGTAAAAATTAGAGTGAACTTTCCACCGTACAAGTTTTTCCTTTATTTTTCTGAAAATTTAATCAAAGACTGTGGAATCACAGAAGTTAAATCAACTCATCCAAATCGAAGTGCCAAAATCTAAAGTAGAAATTTAAAACGGATAAAATTGAGTTAGAATAGTTTACTAACCTTATGCATAGAATCCAGATTGGAGGGGGAACAGTAGAGGAGAGTATGATCATCGTCCTTGTTGGACCATATGGCGGCGACAGAGGCATGGCATCCCTGCGTCACCACGCTCCCCAGGGGCCATGTGTCGATTAGGTCCCGTCGCAGCACCACGTATTGTACTACCGTGTCTGCGACGGAGCTCTCCGAATCGTGGTGATCGGCGGTGAAGTCCGCGGCGGCATTGGCGGCTACGGATGAGGACTCCATTCGCGCTGCCGTGCGTAGAATTTTGGAGCTGCCGGGTGTGTGCTTAGCCGTCTTGGGCCAAAAATGAAATGTCGGGGAAGGGCACCTTGGTGTGAAGATAGAAGCCATTTTTGTTAGGGCCTTTGGAGAAAATATGCAAAAGAAAAGGACCAATTTATGAACAATTTTATCTCCTTGAAGATTAAAGTTTTTATTTTTATTTTTTTCAAAAAAATAAAGATTAAAAGTTATGGCAGTAGGGATGACGACGAGTAAGTCGGAACAATAATTTTCATTTTCAATGCATCGAGAATGAGAGTCGGGGCAAGTGTGGGATTAAAAATTCCTTATTTACCTTCCCATTTAATTAATTACTTGGTAATGTAGGACGGAAATTTTCATTATTGACCAGCACACAACTATATAACCAACTCTAGCTCGACTCAATCAACCCAAACTATTTATCATAATCCTATCCATTTCTAACCCAAAAATATTGTTTTTCTTTTGTGCATTTTTTCTAGGTTTGTCTACATGGTATGGACAACCTTTATGTACATAAAATCATGTACAAGTAACATATTTCTGGTTTTTTTTTTTTTTTTGTAACACACGTGTGCTTTGCCGTTTTTCTTTTTTTTATTTAAGATAACAAAATATTATTCATTAGTGTCTGCTGCAAGAACATTTACAATGCTTGTAGTAGGATTATCGAGCCAAACATTAGAGTGAAAATGGAAGCGAGCTAGTTTTCCAAAGACCATTCCATGTATAACACATTTTGAGCTCATCACCACCATAGGTTTTTTTTTGTTGACGTAGGAACCCGTAGCCGCTACCTACCAGTGGAGCCCCAGCCACCCCAAAAGGGCGGTGGCCCGACTACTGTGAGTATGTACTAAGTAAATTTAGCTCAATGTGCAGTAACCCGCAAACCACATAGGAGAGGTAAACTGCACTAGACAAATCCGGTACAACGAGTTCGACCGAGAAAGTGTTGACATGAAATTCGAACGAGTGACATTTGGTCTCTGGGTTTACCTGCTTCATCAACTCGACTACTCCCCAAGTGATTCTCATCACCACCATTGTTGATACATGTAAGACTTGTAGCAAATTGTATTACGATGACGCTGCCACCGTCAACACTTTACACAGTGTAATAACAAATTGTGATTGTGTTACACCGCTTCCATCGTGTCATTGCATAAAGTGCAACACTTGTAATAAATTGTGTTACATCCAATATTTTGAAAATCGACCTGAGCATCGACCTGAAAAAGGTTGGACCAAAATATTCAACTGGGATCGAATGAGGGCCAAACCGAATCCAATAAATAAATAAACATGCAAACAAAAAATACTATAAAAACAATATATTTATTTTTAATTTTCATAATACTAATAAAATAAATAAATCTATGTTTGTTAATTAGATAAGGCCTGATTAATTTAATCAATTAGACGTACATTTAGAAAATTATTTTTATGGGCAATTTTATATCTTTTTGCTATCCCACCGTCTCAATACGATTTGAGAGAAGTGCATCTATAAAAGTAGCGTGTCATCTATAATTTCCTTATGGGCCTTTGATTGTAATGAACGAGCCCATTAATGAAGTTAAAAAATTTTAAATTAAAATTGATCAAAATGGTAAAACTGGCACTGGTTCACCAGTTTACGATTAAATCGGCCGATTCAATGGGTATTAAACGATTTTTTTTATAGATGGTTAATCGAACTTGATTGGCCCGATTTTGGACCTGGTTTCCGATTTCCTTGGTTGAATCGATCGGGTTGGACCGATTGTAATGATATTAGTTACATCACAGTTGCCACTACTATCACCATCGTTACGTTATTACACAAAGTGTATACTTATAATAATTTATGTTACGTCATTTCGTCATCGAGACACCATCACAAACCAATCTAATATGACGTTGTCACCACTACCACTAGTGAAAAGGCCATGTCTCCGATCAAACTCCACCACATCCACAATTTACGGTCGCATTCCCATCTCCACCATCCAACATTTCATCCCCCAAAAGAACCATCACCTTCAATAGCTAGATCTACACTACCCATCACTATATTCAATAGACACACCACCAAAGTGACACTTTAAGAATACAACCCACCACAATAACCAATCTCAAACATCAACAAAGTAAAGAAAAAAAAAAGGATTTTAGGGCATGGGGTTGAAATATGAAAGGTGGGCGGCAATGGTTGTGGTGGTTGGCAACGACGATGTTGAATGGGGGTAGCAGTGGACAGTGGTGGCAATGGAGGTGATGTTGGTAGGTATTATTTTTAGGGTTTAGGATGATAATAAGATGTGTAGTGCTTTTTAGGGTTAAGTAATTGAGGAAAAAAATGTAGGGACGATAAATTTGAAATTTGAGTTTTGAAAGTTGACATAATTACTCTTTCCAAAGTGTGTTGTACTTAACACGCCGTGACTATGCACAATCATAAAATATTTGAGATATCGTTACTAGATTTATAAT
>CAIGRP010103826.1:0-10933 GCA_903798385.1 Fraxinus cuspidata | reverse complement strand
TCTTTGCGGAGTACATGTAGTGATGCAAAATAAAACTTCACAGAAAGTTAATTGACCATAAAAATTAAACAAGTCGTTTTCAAACTATTGTTTCCTCAGAGGCCTATAAGATCTAGGTTAATATGCGACAAGTAGGTAAACTGTACTTCATGTATTAAACTCATACATGAATTCACCACACAAACTCACAAATTTTTGTCATATTCATACGTAGATTATCCCCTGTTTGGTCCGGATTAAAGTTTGATTTTAATTCAAATCAAAGTCAAACATTCAATATCAACCACTTTTTTCATGGGTCCCACAAATTTTCAACCACATATTTCAAAAATTTCCATCAAAATCTACTAAACTCTAATTTTAATCCAACCAAACATTCTCTAACTTCCATTAGTCAAAAATAACAGATTAATTCATATAGCAAGCGGAGTACCTACTTGACAATGATTGAATGGCAGGGCAGACACATGACGAGTTAATATCACGAACATTACATGAACTTTATCTTCTTGGTCGAAACTGAAAGTTTTAAATTATTTAGATCCAACGTGCGAAATTACACAATTAAAAGTAACAAATCACTTTTTCATTATTTTTAGATGATTACGTCAAACAAGTCAATTCGTTCTAAATTTGAATACCACAATCAATAAGGGTAAAAATTCTGAGCACTTTATCGGTTAATAATCAATCAAATATAAATCGAAACAACTTACAGTACGGTCCAGACCCGTCTACCATCTACAATATAATCAATCCAATATAAATGATTACAGCTTCCGACATTAATTCCTGCAGTCTCTCTTGATTCTACTAGAGGTGTGCTTCTTCAAAATAAATTCGGACTCTTAGTTTATACCTTAGCCCTTTTGGGCTACACTCTCCGACGTCAGATCCCGACTCTTGGTACCTTACCTTAGTCCTCATGAATTTGTGCTTCTGCAACAACTCCTAATTCCTGGTATCGATTTATCTCCGATGGATTAGGTGGTTTGGTGTTTGATCAAAAGATCTTGTATGTTTTGATTTGGGGTTTAATGTGAAACAATATGACTTGATTAACAAAATATGTTTTTGGAAGAATTTATGGATCAAGTAATATGTGGTGGTTGAATCTTGATATTAATGAATATTTTAGATCATCAAAGAATTGATCTTTATGAAATAAATTTGATTCAACACGCTTTGGAACGTTCATATGATATGATATATATAGGGAAAATTGTTCGGGATGAAAATGAGTGAAAAAATCATGTTTAAAGAAAATTGGGAGTTGCTAGAATCGAACCTTTGCTCGAGCGACAAGTGGGCCGCCAGCGAGCACCATCTAAGCAATTATCAGTATTTTTCATAACTTTCTCTTCCGATATCTGATTGAAGTGATTCAAAATACGTTGAAAATTTAACTCAAATGGCTATAATTCTTCTAGAGTATCCTTGTCCAAATTTCAATGATTTTCATGTGTAAAACGTGTTGCAAGTTGCAAATAAGAATTTGGAGCATAACGTATGCTGTTATTCGACACTATTTAGACTTCTAATTGCATTTCCTTGATCATATGTGATTTTATTGGACATTTTTGACATCTTGAACTCCTTCAAAACCTATACTACCAATCCCAACTCCTTTGCTATAATTAGGACTCAATAACTCATATTTTGACTTTGATTATAATTTGATAAATTCTTAATACAATTCAACTAAGATATAATTTTGACTAATGAAATTGTCAATTATAAATTTAAAAATTGTCAATTATATAATTTGGACTTAACAAATTTCAACTTCCCAAGGTCCAGTGAGGTGTTGAATTAGTATGCTGTCTGGAGAAAATTGAAAATCTGACAAAATAAAACGTATATTCACTTCTATACTTGGATATTTGTGAATTGTGCCAAAGATAATATATTGAGTAAAAAGTTGTTACTGATGATGTTGAAGATCAATTAAAAACCAGATGTCATCCATGGTTTTATTTCCTTCTTGTAGGATTTTGTTGATACCAAATAAATCCTGACAATGGTGTTAAACGTCGGATTAATTTTTGTAGGCTTTGGTCGAAGATTGAAATATTTATCAACATAACAATTGATTGGCTCAACCATAAAACAAATTGGGTCATTGGAATCAACTATTAATTCGTTTTTCTCGTGGTCTGTTTAGTAGTTGGACGCCCTTTTATGTGTTATCCACTTTGTTTAATGTTGGCCCATCTTGTGTTGTTAACTTGGTTGAGTGAAAACTGTGTGACTTGCAATTGGAAAAAGAGGGCAGCTGCTTTCTGTTGCTTTCTCTCCTTTGTCCCGAGTTATCTGCTATCTTCTTTCTTCTTCTTTATGATATATTGCTGCCACCATTCTTATTCTTTGTGGGTAATTAAAATTGGGCAAACAAAGTGAAGGATTTGTAGGTTGAGCCTTGCAATTGTGTTGTGTTTGAAATTAGTTTGAGTAAATTGAGCCCAGTGTTGCACGAAATCGAAGTTCCTGAGTTGTATTTTCGAGACACTTGTCTTTATCTCACTCGCATTTTCATTTTTCCCTTGTTCTGAGGAATTCTTGACATATGTGTTTCGCCACCATTAAAATTTTAATACATTTTTTCTCTTTTTTTTTTCAACCACACATTTTCCAATAAAATAATATTACGCGTAAAGCAAAAAAAATTCCTTCTTTTTCAACCAATCATTCTCCAAAAAAATATTATTCCAAAAATCAAAATCTCCAAGTAATGGGGGCCAAACGGGGGATTAAAATTAAAAATTAACCTGCAGCTACTTAATTACAGAACCATCCTTCTTACAATGTATGTCCTCCGCCACAGTATAAACCTTAAGATTACATTTTCTCCCCAAAACAATATATTTACTCTTGCCTGTAGATCCGAAGATAAGGATGCAAATGAAGATAACAACTCTGAAGTACTTGTTAGTTTTTGAAATGATATATGGGCACTGATTGAAACAATAGCACCAGATAGATGGCAAGGCCACAAAGTTCAAATCCATATTCTATCATAATCTGCTACATAAGAACCTCGCATTGTGAGAACCCACTCAATAGATATCCAAGATATGATCAAGAACGTAGCAGAAAAACATATTAAAAACAGGTTGAAAAGAATTCAGAAGCTTCAAGTTAATAGTTAAGGTCTCAAAGTTGAGCAGTAGTTGGATAGTTGAGCCTTACAGAGGGTGAACATGAGCATGGAGGGCCAAAAACACATATGTACTCTCAATTTCAACTTCCCAGGCTCTAACCGGATCTTGAATTAGTGACAAGGCAAGAAAGTTCCTTCACGTTTATAATAGGCTATTTGCATCAAGGTAGCATCTTCACTAAAAATGTTTATCTCAGTGTTAAGGTTTAGATGCTAATCCTTTTGGACTTGTCTGAACAAGCATTCACCTTTTATTTTTCTTATCCCATTCAAGAATGAAACGAAAATTATTCTCTTCAACTAAATAAAATAAGGAATTTTTACAAAACACCCTCTTCTTTGAAAGGCCAAGTAAAAATTTCCAACTTTTTTTTTTGTTTTTTTGGGTAGCCTCTCTATAGGTCAAATGTCCAAATGAACTTTATTAAACATAGAATTCACATGTTTCTGCTTAATTGTTGTCATAAAGGAATACTAAATTCAACAAACTCAACCACTGGATTGAAATCAAGTTGTACTCGACCCCACGATTGAGGGGGTTGATATTAGTCCTGTAACTTGAGTTGGTAGAGTACTTGCAAGGGAAAAAAAATCGTAAAATAACAGACGAGTCCAAGAATCTTTGGAAAATGAAAGCAATAAATGACAATGTCTTCATAATAGTAATATTTAGTATTCAATTCCATAAAATTCAATGTTTTTTGCTGAATAATGCCATCTAGTACGAGTCTAGATGGCAGTGGAGGGGCATTTGTTCAACGAGTTAAAGATCAAAATGCACGCTTTATTGGATAATTAAAGTTAGCATTACTCTTTTATGCTTCAAGATAGTGGACGCGCAGAAGAAGTTTAATATTTTTCTTTCATATTTTGCCATTGATTCTACTGAATTATGAAGCAATTTTAGGAAAAGTCTTCCAAAACAAGAAAATTTTGGCCATTTTAAATAAGCATAACAATGCTTATCATATGCTATCTCCATTTTACAGTTTGATCCTTAGAAAATGCTTAGTCAAACAAATGCAATAAAAAGAGTTCATTTAAGAGTATAATGCACTTATGCTTCCTTCTGGAGAAAGGCAAATCAATTCAGACGAATAAGAAATGCATCGAATTCTTAACTCAAATCCCTAATTACAAGGTGTTAGAAAAGTAAATAACAATCATAATGTTAATTACAAGGAAGTATTAACGTTTTTATTTTTATTTTTTATAATATTGATTTCGTGATAGAACTAGTTTAGGTCAGTTTACACAACAGTGATCGAAGAGATACAATTCATGGAAGCTAACAAAATCCAGTAAAACATATCCTAAACATAACAAGATATTAAATATAATTCGAAATTAGAATTATCGAGTGCTATCAAATCCAATCTCACATGCTTTCACATAATGGAGGAGGCTGCAGTTAGGACCATATATAAGAAAACCAAATTTGGAGATGAGGCGGCACTTGAAAATGGTGATGTTGCTGAAGAATCTTGAACCTCCACAAATAATCTTTGTCCATTCTCGCGATGCATAGGATCTCCCCTAACAAAATACATAGGACCAGGCTTATCAAGATTGATTATGGTGTTTCCAGTGTCGTATACTGATACAGGATGGCTTGCATCGCAGTGATAGTACCCCCATTTATCCACCACAACAACTGAATCATTCTTGTACTCAAAACCTGCATAAAAATGGATAGCAATGAAGCCGAAATCCTAGAATCTACGTATATGTTTATTAATCAGTACTAAGCAGCATCATAGAGGACAACAAGAAATAAATTTCTTGAAAACTATATATGGTTGTCTCGTATATGAAACATGTTTTAGTACACGTTTGAGACTCAATTGTAAGTAGTCGAGGTTTTAACTTCTTGCACACAATCTATGGTCAAAGTCTCAAGTCTTGTATATCAAACATGTTTCGGGACACGATTAGTACTCAATTTAAGCCCCTGTCGAGGAGCAATTCTCTTCAGATTTAGACTCCGTTTGATTCATATTATTATAGAATTTAGAGCCGTTATTGGGTCCCACACAAGAGATGGAAATTTAAAATTAATGATTTGATGTGATATATTACAGTCATATTTTTCATTTTTACGGATTAGAAATGAGAAACAACGGAGCTTTAAATCAACAATTAGAACGTTATACAATCATGCGGTCCCGCTGTAGCAGCCATTGTTGACTACTTCCTTACCTAACAGTTGAAGAGGATAGAGAAAAGGACATACATACCCCTTTATTTTTGCACTTAATCCTCTCGAAAAGGGCATTAATGGAATTTCAAATTAAAAACACTTTTCAATGTTTTTTTGTGTGTTAACCGTTGCGGCTGAAGCAACGTTCTAATTTCTACTTAAAATCTAAAGAGAATTTCTACTTAAAATCTAAAGAGAATGACTCTAGACAGGCGCTAAGTAGCATCATAAAAGGACAATAGACGAGGTTTTAACCTCTTGCACACTATCTACAGTCAAGTCTCGAATATACATGTTTTGGTTTATGAAACTAGGGCATAATAAAATTCAAGAATTTGATGGCTACATTTTCTACTTGAAAACATGAGAACAAAAAAGAAAGATATGTTAGGGTGAATAAACTCACGGAGTTAATTGCCAATCTGAAATCTCCTCGGAGCAGCCCATTGGGAATAGATTTCTGTTTTGTTCGAACCTGGCAGCCGCCACCCAGCGGTGCAACCTACTTGGAGTTCCTCGGCAGCCATGTCCGGAGCAACATTTCAGATGGCTAGCATAATCAATGTAACACAATAGAAACCTGAAAAGATGTCATGGTTTTGCACTTTATTTTTTTCTGAATTTTGTGTAGTGAGTGGTTTAATGGAAATATATAAGAATTTTGTAACTTGAACAAGGTAAATAAGTGAGTCTATAGAGAGTGTGGGATGGAGAGGGATTTCAAAATTTGGAGCTTAACTGGCAATAGAAGTTGGGTGTTGAACTTGAGGCAGTTACTGGAAGTTAAGGTTTGTCCAAATTAAGATTTCTTATTTGACTTGGTCGCATTTAATTCTGTCTCCTTCAATAATTGGTTTTTTCTACTACCCTAAATTTTTTTGGACAACTTACAAAAATATTACTTTGAAAGTAAAAAATACTGTGTAAAATCAATTGTCACTTTTTTGAATAGAAAAAAAAAGTGACGCTGAAAGAATGATCCACTGTCACTTTTAAAGTTAAGTGTCACTTTTTATTAAAAAATGATATACAATGTCAATTTTATTTAAAAAATGATATTTATCACTTAAAAAAGTAATAAAAAATTTTAAGATTTGACAAAAACAAAAGTAACAAAAATTAAAAAAGTGATAAAAATTAATAAAAAGTGACAAACACTAAAAAAATGACACAAATTCAAAAAAATGACGAATACTAAAAAAAAGTGACACCATTATGCCTTCACCATTTATTACTATGAAACTTTTAATACAGTAAATTCCAATTGAGACATTTTGTCTAGCACCTTGATAGTATCTTAGAAAATCAAAGGAAAAGAGTTTACCATAGTTTTGGAGCTAATTCCAAATTTAATGACAATTTTTATATGCATTTATACACAAACTCATCACAATCTATGTCCAAACATGCTTCAAATATAAATGAATGAAAAATCTACTCAAATTCAAAGTTCAACCTCGAAAACAAAGTTTATTCAATATTACCTTCAAATTCATAAGAGTGTATTTCTTCAAGTTCAAATTTCCTTCTATATTCCTAGACTTTTTCTTGGATGACTTTGATTCATGATGTTAATTTACCTACTTTGACCATAGATAAAATCGACCAAATATCAACAAAAATTTACCAAAATCCCATATTTCAATTATTTATAGTAGCGAACTCGTGGATGACCAAACCAAAAGTCCATGGAATGTGCAGAATTCCTAGACGAGGTTGTGTATATGGCCTTTTTTAGTAGACTTCAATTTGAAATACTCTAATGACACTGATCAGCCACCAGTTGGAGTAACTAATTCAAAGGAATTTGCTTGGAAACTTGAAAAGTTAAAAACACGTTTCAAGAGAAAAAAAACTAGTGCAATCGATCGAGACGGTGGTGAGAAGAATTGGAGTTGTAAGTGATGAGGGTCTCTCTTTGGGATTTGTCTGGAACAGGAACTACTGGTTTGGGTTTTGGGTGGTTTTGTAATTCTAGAACGTATTAATTACGCTAATTATATGATTTAATCAGTTAATAAGGTATTAATCAAATTAGTTAATTTTTTTAGAGTATTGCGCCTAATTTTCCCATTTTTTCCCCTTGATTGGGCCTAAAGATGTTAAATTTTGAAAAGCCCATACCAAAATTTGCTACTCATGGTGGGCCTAGGCCATCATATGGGCCGTGGGCTATCTACTCTAGCAATTACTTGGACTCATGTTGGAATCTTACTTGGGAAAATTTGATTCATTTTGATTATGGAATACAGACTAAAGGGTAGGGATGACAAAAAAACTCGCCGGCTCGTGCAGCTCGGGCTCGTCACCGGCCCGTGACTAAATAATATATTAAAAAAAATTAATTTTTTAAGTTTAAATGTATTTTTTTATATATTAATATTTAGTTATTATTTATAACACGTATAAATTGCACAAATTTTTAATACAATATAAAAATTATAGATTTATAACGAATTAAGAAAAAAATACGAGCCAAGTCGGCTCGGACCTCTAAGACTCGAGCCAAAAGCTCGGGCCGAGCCTTATTTTTTTGGCCGAGCTTTGGCTCGGCTTAGCTCGGGCCAAAAAAAACTTGGACCTGTTTTGCTTGAGCCTAGACCGAGCTTTGAGTTTCTGCTCGTGACTTGACTCGGCTCGCTGACATAGCTACTAAAGGGACTTGCTTAGACGGTAAAGAATAGGTAATCCATAACCCTATAACTGATTCAGAGATCCAATCATCAATTCTCTCGAGAGTTCACAATTTTCTCGTGCAAAGACGAGGAAGACACTTTTAATATGATAACGTACTTGCTACATGAGAACATTTTTCACTCGTCGAGTCGTATGACATTTAAATCTCTCAAGATTGTTGCTCTCAAATAACCAAATGGTACTGTCGGGAACGTTAATTGCAGGATCGAGTCAAATTCACAATTTTGACAATACGGTATCTATAGAATTTCACGATCTCATTACAGTCTCAATGTAAAAAAGATCCCAAAATGAATGCAATAACAGAACAAGAACTCCCAAGCAATGCATTAAAGACAATGGTAGAGTTCACTTATTCATACACTATTTCATAGATACGGAAATGAAAGCATTAGTTAACGTAGTACTTGGACAGCCAGACTACGTTAAGAACTGCCAACAAGGCTAGCAAGAAGCAGCTGAAAAATGTGAAGGCTATAGATACAGCTACACGATTGCAGAAAATACGCAATGGTTTGCAAAAATTTGGCAAAGAAGAATGTCGGATCCCTGTACGGTTCAGGTAGCACTGTGGTCTACGTCGACTAGGACCACTCATCATAGAATATGCAAATATCTGCAAAAACACAAGGGGATAATAAATAAATGAGGCAGCTAAACTTGATTTAACTATCGCAAAATAGATGCTGGTTTCTTGGCCAAAATAGATAACTATCACAAGAATAGACAGAAAGATGACAATCGTTATTTGATATTATATTCGTCATCACTTGTAAATGCACAGAACTTGATCTCCCTTCGGGCACCCTTTCATAGTGGAAAAGAAAGAGTTGTTCCCAAGTGACTACACACACACACACAAAGATGACATTCATTATCTAATACTTTATTTATCATCACCAGTAGATGGACTGAAGTGAAGGAAACGATGTCCAGATGTATTTCCAAGTCATGCACCAGACGAACATGGTTTGACTCATTGGTAGAAGTTCTAAAGCAGATATATATGAGAAGCAAGTTCAAGGCTGACAGTGAGCTGTTAACTACGGTAAGTTCAGACTTTCTAGTTATCCATCTTACAATTTCCCGCGTCTAAACTGACAAAAAAAGAAGCATAGTCTCCCCTTCATATGCATCAATTGTTGTAATAACAACATATTACACATATATAATAACAATCATGTCTCTTTCTAACACTTTGTCTACATCCATTTGCACCATTTTTTCATTTGTGTATTGTTAATTCAATGTCTGAAATGTGAGGGATCTCAGCCATATGGATAATTTAATGTGCTCATCAGCACTGACCTGAGATGCGGAACATCTGAGGCACATTTGCATGGCGTACTCTTGTTGTTCGGATCTAAAAGGATGTTCTTATTGAAAAGCAGGTCATATAGGTTAGGCATGAGTTTAACATACCACGAATAGATGTTGTCAGACCTATTCTTATAGGACCAGGCTCTTGAAAAACTATTCAACATCGGGGGAAGGGAAAGACCTAAAGCAAACTAGACCCCTTCTTCCTTTTCGCCATCAACCCACCATCTCGTTTGTTGACTCTATGTATCATTCCTACTTGCGATGTAGACACTCAAGACAACTCAAGTCTTGTCGAAATGTTAAAATGCCAAAATTCAATTTTTCACCTCAGAAATTCAAAGGCTTTACAATTTATTGCCAACATAGAAAATGTACTATATGAAAGCTAATTACAAATATGTCCATCTATCACGCAACAAAAGTAGAAATATCAATTAACGACAAAGTAGATATAATTATACTTTGTCACACAAATATAATTTAGCCAATTAAATCACAGATTTCTATGATTCCATCCATTACCTGATCTGCAGCAAAAACGAGCCATGCACGATTCCTCGAAGGAATTACGGGAGATTTTCGGAGTACCCTCGACATGTTGATGAGCAGTTGAAGCAAGGAATAAACTGCTACAGCTGCTGAGACTCCTACTAAATACCTATTCAGCACAAATTCACATTACTCAACCAACTCTTTGATCATTCAACTCACATTTTCAACATTGCCTCAATGTCATCTACACCTCATAACCATTATAATTAAGCAGCAAAATATTTTTTTATTTATTTTGTTTGGGGGGAGCCATTATTGTCATCTCACATAACACGATGTCCTTATTGGGTATTATAGTGATGCACAAACAACCCTAAGCAATGAGGAAAAATCGTGGCCCGTTTGTCTTCATAGGCTATAAGCCCGGGATTGAAGAATATTAATAAATCCACACCACAATTGATGTAGCCCAATCCTGTTGGGTATTTAGAGGAAATCAGCTCATTGGGCTAGATTCTCAATACTCAATTTTGGAGATAATATGAAAAGTTATTTTTTTCCCTTTCCTCATGTGGAAGTTAGATGGTTGCATTATCCTTATCCTTGGTGACCATTTCAGTTTCTTGAACTCTATCTTGGCGAGAAAAAACAGGTAAACTCGTTTGTCCCTTTGCCTATAAATTGGAGTCTCTTGGCTTCATTATATACAACACCAAACCGGTCCTAGCTATGTGCATTTGAAGCCCAGTTTCTGCCTTTCTTCTTCGTGCCTCTGTNCTCGTTTGTCCCTTTGCCTATAAATTGGAGTCTCTTGGCTTCATTATATACAACACCAAACCGGTCCTAGCTATGTGCATTTGAAGCCCAGTTTCTGCCTTTCTTCTTCGTGCCTCTGTGTACCGTGTTCTCTGCAAGTTGTTTGCATGTGCCTCAGTGACTTCAAAAGTCTCTAATTTGGTGTTGTCTTTATGGTGTTGGATTGATTTTTTTGACCTAAATAAAAAGGGGGAATTCATTGTTCTTCATTTCTTAAATCTAGTTTTCTTCTTCATTTTGATTTC